>APFE030875545.1:114111-258961 GCA_000404065.3 Pinus taeda
TGATGTTCTTGAATACATCTCCAAACTTAAGAATATTAAGTAGGAAATCGTTAATGCTGGTTTTCAAGTAGTTGATGATAGTTTTATGGTCACAATTCTAATTGCTTCACTTCCTTCTTCCTACACACATTTTTTGGAAACTCTACAATTAACTGGAAAGTTCGAGAATCTAAAGTTTGATGAGCTCTGCGAAATGTTGACCCAACATGATAAAACCTTTGGGAAGAAAAAGAAAGTTGGAGAAGATGTTTTTTCACAGAGGGCAGCACTAGTAAATCATCGATTGACAGTTCTAGAAGCAGAGGCATAGGGAATTTCAATCAGAATCAAGCAACACATAATGTACAAAATCGAGGACGAAACAAAAGCAAAGGAAACAACTTTAACAATGGCACAATTCAGGCAAGAGTAATTTTTAGGGCAGAGGAAACAATCAAGGAAGAGGCTATTTTCAAGGAAGAGGAAATAATAATCAAGGTAGAGGACAACCTCAAAACAAAAGTCAAAGTAGAGGCAGAGGACAGTCTCTAGGAAGAGGAAGAGACTTAAGTCAAATTGCGTGTCGAAGATGTAACAAAGTTGGAGATTATGCTAAAGATTGCCGAACATCTCTTAATAAAATTCCCAAGTTTCTTCAGCACTCAACACAATTTGCAAATTATCAAGATGATGATAACTCAGAATATGTATTTACTTCTTAGCCGACATTACAACTTTCCTCCTATCTTAAAAGTGATTATGAAGATGCTTGGATTTTGGATTTAGGAGCAACTCAACACATGACTTGTCGACGAGACTTCTTTTGGAATTTTCAAGATTGCCATCTTAATTCCATCTTTCTTGAAGATGATACAAAACATACTCCTTATGGAAAAGGTGCAGTTAAAGTTTTTCTACCTGACATTGGAGAAAAAATGATTTCAAATGTATGGTATGTAACAACCTTTAAGAAAAATTTGTGGTCTTTAGTCACGATTCGACAAGCAGGACATCAGATAATTATGGAAGATAGCTTAGTTAAGATTAATTTAGTCAAACAGAGCTTGCAAACAATGATGATAGGTTATGAAGATGGAAAACTGTTAAGGATGAAACATACAATTATTCCAAGGCATTCTGATTTTGCAGGGGTAGTGACTATAGGAATTTCACCTATACGATTGTGGCATGTAAGATATGGACATTTAAATTTTGATAGTATTTCTCAATTGCAAAAAAAAAGAATGGTTAAAGGACTTCCAACCTTAAAAAAGGAAAATGCAAAATGTGAAGCTTGCATTTATGGAAAACAAAGTCAAGAAAGCTTTCCAACAAGTTCATGGCGCACAAATAGGTTGCTGCAACTAGTTCATAGTGATGTTTGTGGACCACTACAAACTTCATTCAGTGGTTGCAAATATTTCTTACTATTCATTGATGATTTCAATAGAATGACTTGGGTTTATTTCTTAAAGCAAAAGTTAGAAGCATTTGAAAAGTTAAATTTTTTTTGCCAACTTTATTGAAAATGAAGTCAAAGAAAAGATAGGTACTCTCACGAAAAATAATGGGGGAGAATTCAGTTCAAATGAATTCAAAACTTATTGCAGTGATAATGGCATAAGAAGACATCTTACAAATGTTTACACTCCACAGCGAAATGGAGTAGTAGAAAGAATGAATCACACCTTGTTAGGAATGGCAAGATCTATGTTAACTTTCAAAAGGTTAAGTCCAACATAATGGGCAGAAGCAATTCATACAGTTGTTTACTTAAGAAACATATCTCCAACTGCTTCTTTAGATGGAATCACACGTTATGAAGCTTGGTTTGGTTTCAAACCTCGAGTTAAACATCTTAGAGTTTTTGGATCAATATGTTATGCCTTAGTTCCGAAAGAAAAAAGAACTAAGCTTGACTCAAGAAGTTTGAAGTGCACAATGATTGGATATTTTGATGAGAAGAAAGGGTACTGTCTTTTGACCAATGGAAAATTTATTATGAGCAGAGATGTAATTTTTGATGAAACAGAGAGTAAGAGTGCTGAAGAAATCGAAAAGAAAAGGAAATACACAAAGTCAACCAAATTCACCAAATTGGTATGAACTTGATTTTCCATCATCTGAAGATGATTCATCCAGTCCATCTACTTCAACAACACCATCTAAATCTTCTAGCAGTTCATCCGCATCTCCAAGCAACAAAATTTCTTCTGACAGTGATTCTCTAGAATCTTCATTTGATCGATGAACATCAGTTTACATTAATCCTCTTTACAATGATGGTGACTTTTCAGAATCTCAAACAAGTGAGCATCAACTACCAAAATGGGCAGTTCAACTTTTGAAAGATGTAAATCCTGATAAGCAGAATAAAACAGGAACAAGGAAGTCACACATAAGTGAAGGAAATTTTGCCTTGACAACACATGATTTTACTGAACCTTCCACATACAACGAATCAGTAAAACATAAAGAATGACAACAGGCTATGATTGAAGAATATTGAGCAGTAATTGATAACAACACTTAGAAACTTGTTGATTGTCCTCAAAATTTTAAACCCATAGGATGCAAATGGGTTTACATAATTAAGTACAACCAAAAGGGAGAAATTGAAAAGTATAAAGCAAGACTTGTGGCTAAAGGTTTTGCGCAGCAGGAAGGCATTGATTATGAGGAAACTTTTGCTCCTACAACTAAATGGAACACCATCCGATTAACACTTGCATTGGCTACTCAAAAAGATGGAAAGTTCATCAAATGGATGTAAAAAGTGCTTTTCTCAACGGGGATTTACAGGAAGAAGTGTATATGACACAACCACCAGGTTTTGAAATTGAAGGGAAAGAACATAAAGTCTGCAAATTGATGAATGCTTTATATGGGTTAAAACAAGCTCCCCAAGCTTAGTATGCAAAAATGGATGAATATCTTAGGAAAGTTGGTTTTCAATGAAGTGAATCTGATGATACTTCGTATGTGCGACAACAGGGTAAATATATGGTGATTCTTGTTATGTATGTAGATGATTTGATCATTACTGGAAACAATGATGATCATATTGCACAGGTGAAAATAGAGTTACATGCAGGCTTTAAGATGACAAATTTGGGATTACTTCAATACTATCTTGGCGTTGAAGTCTTCCAACGTCCACATCATATTTTTATATCTCAGAGTAAGTATGTAGCAGAGGTTCTTCAGCAATTTGGAATGCAGGATTGCAAGCCTGTTCTTACCCCCATGGAGCAAAACTTGAAAATTTCAAAATTTGAAGGGGGGGGCGGGGGGGGAGGAATGGTGGACAACACTACTTACAGATAGTTGATTGGTAGCTTGATTTATTTGACAAATACTCGCCCTGATCTATCTTATGCAGTCGATATTCTTTCACGTTTTATGTAGGAACCACGAGACAACCACTGGAATGTCGCCAAAAGAGTTCTTCGACATATCCAAGGAACAAAGGATTTTGGTCTTCTTTACACAAAGACTAAAAACTTTGTACTTAGTGGATATTCAGATGCCGAATTTGTTGGAAGTATTGATGATCGAGCATTAACATCAGGTTATTTAATGAATATCGGGTCAACAACAGTATCTTGGAGTTGTAAGAAACAAGCTACAGTGGCCACTTCTTCAACAGAAGTAGAGTACATTTCAACATGGGAAGCAGCATGTGAAATTGTCTAGTTGTGCAAAATTTTGCAGGACTTGGGAATTTCTCAAGTAGAAGCTACATCATTATTTATTGACAGCCAGTCAGCCATCAAACTTGCCAAGAACCTAGTTTTTCATTCAAAGACAAAGCATGTGGGATGTACATTGTGTGTATGTGCACATGGTTGAGGAGAAGGAACTTGGTGTTTATCGGGTCTAAAAACTGATCCAGAGTGTGTACGGAATACAGACAAAGGTAGAAGCTAAGAATTGTTTAAAGGATAAGTATCAATATTTTATTTTAGTTTTATTATGCATGCTATTGATGGTTTTGGTCTATGATGATCACATGTGATCTATGATTCTGGTTTATGATGGTTACATGTGATTTATGATTGTGAACTACGATGGTTATGTTTTGAGCTAACCTTATGAGATATTTTTATACATGTTGATTTGGTCAAATATGCTAGTTTGACTTGTTGTGACGGAAGCAAACATGATTGCAAACATACCTTATTGATGAGGTATGATGTGAATTTATTTCAATTTATTTTAAATCTAATGGAAGTTATGTGCTTGGTGCAGAAATGCATGCAATGTCGGTTGGGTGATTGAAATCGACTGCAAGAATTTGCAATAACAAAAGGAACTAGAAAATGCAGTAGTATGTTAATAAAGCATTCAAGAACAGGGCCATTGTGGGATACTGATACCCAATAGTGTCCATTGATTTCCATGAGCATGCTATGACCGATATGATGGTTTTGAGGCAGGTATGTGCCTTGGTTTTTGTATCTTCCGATGCGAGGAAGCCTTGCCAAGGGATAGATTGCCCAAGATGTGGATGCCAACGAAACTTGGAAGGTAAGTGACTGCATGGAAGGGATTGACTAGATTTCCCGAGGGACTGTGTAACAGAGAAGGGAAGATCGGGGATGGCTTTGTTTTGGTGATTAGCATTTCCAAATGGAATCAAATGCACATTGGGAATGTACCGCAAAATAATGAACCTATAATTGTTCACTAAGGGGACAAGTGGAGCTGGACATTGGATGCGGATTTCACTTTACAGTGGATTCTGGACTTCCTGGGAAGGAGGTGAATCTTGGTATTACTTTGATGGTGGAGGTGAGAGCCTCTGGATTCCATTGTTGCAGATGCAGACATCATATCTTTTTATTTGCTAGTTGAGCACATGTGCATATGTGTATATGTGTGTATTATTGTAAATATTATACCGAGTTGGATTTATAAATCTCCATAGATAGTATGGTTATTTGTTGGTTGAATAATATGTGTATGTGTATAAGTGGATTGTAAATACCGTAATGAGCTGTGTTGTAAAGCTCTAGCAAATGGTATATTTTTCATGTTTTAGCAGATGGTGATTGTAAATATTGCAACAAGCCGTGTTATAAGGCTCCATGGGCAGTATGTTTTGTTTTTAGCAGTCTTGTTGGTTATAGGTGGTGTTGAACATTGAGGAAGGTGTTCCCCCAAGGGGGAGGGTTCTGTAACATCCCCAGTAAAATTCCATGTAAAAATATATAAGGCCATGATGATGGGACACGTATTCCAAGCTAAATGGTGGGGGAACATCTTAATGGGTGTTGATTTGGTTTAATGGCAAAAGGAAATTGGCAAAGGTGATGGCTAAGGCTTTGGAAAGGCATGAGGCATTTATTGACATTTTGTTTATGAAAATAATGGAAATTAGGAGAAAAGGAAGGTGAAATATCACAGGTTTCATGTGAGGAGGAAAATGAAAGAAAATAATGGAAAATGAAGAAAATAGAGGCCCCATTAATAAAAAGGTTTCTGAGGATCAGTGGGTAGGACTTGGTCAGTTCAGTTTTGGAGCTCTCTCATTATTCTCTCTCTCTCTCTAATACTATTAGATACTTAGAGTTTTCTTGGAGCACTCTTTGAGGGGTTCCATACTTGGATTCTTGGATCAAGAAGGCAAAGGGAGAGCAAGAGGGCATCAAGACTAGCAACTACAATGATATTTGCTTGCAGGTACTGAGTTGCATGTATGTTTTCCTCACTATTTTTGGCATGCATGACACATGCATGTGGTTTCTTGGTTATGATCTGTCATTGGCATGGAGGATGTCCGAGATTTACAATGGATTGCCTAGCCTTGCCATTTCTTGGATATCCATCGTGATTGTGGGTTTACTTGCATTGTTTATTTTTGATTGGTTCTCATGTTCCTTAGCTTGGGTTGAGTTACTAGTCCTGGAGCCTTGGTTGGACAAATGCTCTGGAGCCCTATATCAGTCTCGGTTGAATTACTAGTCCTAGAGCCTTGGTTGGACAAATGCTTTGGAACCCTTGGAGGGTTGAGTTAATAGTCTTGGAGCATTGGTTGGAAAAACGCTCCGGAGCCTGGTAAAATCTATGGGTTGAGTTACTGGTCTTGGAGCCTTGGTTGAACAAACACTCTGGAACCCTGGAAGGCTGGGATAGAGGTCGATCTGATGTTGGTTTTGTGATGTCTGACTATGAGGTGGAATCACCGTTTAATGGGTTGAGGTGGATGGCCTCTAGAAGCCCTGAATGAGTTTTGATTGATGTGTTCTATGAGATCCCACATTCATGCTTTGAAAATGACATGGGGGTGAATGGATGAAGAGAGATTTGGCTCAACCATTCTATGGTTGGGTGGAACATGGAAGTCCCATCTCGGGTTTGGATTATTTCTCCTAGTATTTATATGAGTATTATGATGGGTTAAATGTGGTGTATATGGAAGTGACTTCATTAATATTTCTATCCCTATTATGCTGGTTATGTATCTATTTTATGACAACAATTATGTTTGACTCTCATCATGTTCTTACTTGTTATTGAATGATCAATGTATCTATTATCTAATGGATGAAATGACATCTAATGTTATAAGGAGACAATTCTTGATAGAGAATCTCAAATATGTATGAGATTCTTATGATCATATATGTTATTTACACCTGGAGGTTGCATACTTACTAAGTGTTTGACAAAATATCTGTCATGGTTAGGCTTGGTTAGGTCAAGCCCTTGATCAAGTTTCATGTTACAGGCCCTGCCTTGGTGTCATTTATTGTCTTTGAAAGTGTCATCAAGTTCCGAAAATTGGTTTGGAGACTAGCCCTAAAAAAGTGGCTTAAATCTCATAGTGTCTAGCACAAAATTGATAGATAGAGACTGCAGTCTCTCCCTTGCAAGCACTATGGGAGAAACTATAGGTTTACAGTCGCATGCAGGCCTTGTCATGAGAGCGACTTTGGGTTTAATTCATGTAAATGCTAGGTTAACTCAGGGGTTAGGCACCTAGAGTGGTGGATTAGCTCTTGGGGGTCCTGAAGCACTTGAGGGAGATCTGTGTGTTGCGTTTCCATCGATTTCATCTCCTTAAGATTACCTAGGAGGTTGAATCATATCATAGTAGCTTCTCGTTGCATGTTTACCCTGGCTGATCGGTTGCTTGGGTAGATGTGAGAGGAGGGTGTTACAATTATGTTATGTTATGTTGACTAAACATTTGGACTTGGTCAAATTAGAGACAAATTAAAAGAAAATTAAAATACAATTAAAAAATAAATAAAATATAAAAATAAAAATAAAATTAATAATTATAATTATTAATTAAAACATTATGACTGGGTCAAATTACAAAAAAATAAAAATGCAATAAAATAAAATTAATAATTATAATGATCAATTATTAATAATTAAGCTACCCTAGATGTATCTTAACTCTGCATCTACCAAGCACCTGAGAACGATAAATGTTTTGAGGTGCAAACTAGTTTTAGAGCGAAAAGAGATATGATCCTTCTCGGCGCTTGGTAGATCTAGAGCTAAGGTGGATTTAGGCTGGTTATAATTCAAAATTTATATACTGTGGATCAATATTTAAAAGATTTTGTCCATTTTTAAATTAACTTTAATTGGGTTGAGAGGCATAAGAGATGTTGTAATGTCATTTCTTGTATACATTTTGATGATCAAAATACAGAAAAATAAAAATAAAGATAAATAAAAAGATTAATGTAATATAATGTAAACATTTTAACTCTGTCAAAATAAAATAAAAATAACCCTATATTAAAATAAAAATTCTACGCTATTATTATTTTTATTGAGTAGTTAAGGTAAACTTGACTTAGTGAAGTTATTAGTGGTTTTTAAGCTCTAGGTTTATGAGAACCCATGGTATTACCGATGGTATTCATGTAGAATATAACCTATTTAAAGCAGGGGAATTAAACCAGCCTAGATCCTTCTTCACTCTGGATCTACTAAGCCCCAAGAGAGATCAAATCTCTTGAGATGAAAATATCCTAAGATGCAAAAAAATTTAATCCCTCTGGGCACTTGATAGATTTTAGAATTAAGATGGATCTACAGTGATAATAAAAAATATTAAAAAATTTAAAACCATAAAACTCTCCTATTTTATAATATTAAATTTTTTATTTAAATTATAATATATTTATGCCGATATTTATAAAATTTAAAATATAAATTTAGCATTCAAATATATAAGTATCAAGTACAAATATTTAAGATTAAAATTCATTTATCTAGAAAGATACTTTGAACTCCAAAGTCAAATGAATACATTTATTTGGAAAGACTCTCATCATTAATGCCCTTCATTTATTTAGAGTTATTAGCATGTTTTTAATGATAGATAATATTTTTCACATCTGCCAAACGTAGAGACAAATACTTCACCTACTACATAACAATAAAACGTAGTTTAAACTACAACCATTGCCTAAGGTGATGAAGACCCTTTTGCTACTCTTATAATAACTAATAACCAAATTAATTGTCATTCTAATATGATTTTTAACCAAATTAATTGTCATTTTAATATGACTTTTAAACTGTTACGCTTGGCATTATTGTACACCATGGAAACATCTATGATTATTGTAATTTCACTTATGCTGCAAAAACATTATGTGTGTTGCGAAAAGAACGCCACACATACAAGCAAATATAAATATCTGTTACTTTTATATGTTTTGGTGCTGTAACAATTATTCTTGTTTGAAGATGCATATTTTCGTTTTTTAAATAGGAATATTAAATTATTGTTTTTTATTTTTATTTTTAATATCAGATATATAGATTAAATAATATTATGAAATATTAGATATATAAATTAAATAATATTGATGTAATAGAGAGTTAAGTAATATAAATGTAATAAGAACTGTTAACTAATATGGTTGTAATAAAAATCTCTAGAGTTAGTTGTATTATTTTTGTAATAAGAAAATGTAATTTTAGTTGACTTGATAATAAATTTTACTAAAAAATAAATTATTGAAATTTAATGAGGATAATTAAAAAAAAAACGTTGTTAATATATTATCTCTTATTATTTTGTCAAAGTTACTTTGACTTTATCTAACATTTTTTACAAAAATTATATTTTAACATGAACTATTATCAACAATATCATTAACGCTCCTCATTGTGGGTGATGGTGCACAACTATTGGGGTAAGTGTTGGCTAGAAGATGCTTGGGGCTACTTGGGACTCATGCCATCCCCCACTTGGTGTCAGATGTTATATCAAGGCATGACATGCAACTGACCTTGGAGAAGCTTAATTCATGCAGGGTGGTGGAGTTGGATGATGACAATAATGGTGTTAATTTGCAAACATGGAGGAGTTATGAAGGACATGGGAACCATTGTGGTTTATCATGTGAAGAGGGCTAACAACAATCAAATAGTATGAAAAATTCAAATGTGGATACCTCAGTGGTTATGGATAATTGCCATCTTGTGATGATATTTAGGCACACTCAATGCGTCTAAAAACTCCACAAGTTTTTAGCTTTGCCTATGTTCTTAGACTGGGAGGCCCCTTGATCCAGGTGGCTCCATAAATGCTCAGAATCTAGAAATAGATAAAAAATAAAGTCATTAGATTGAAGTGAAACTAGGACGATATCGTAGTTCTCTTCGTCTTTATTCCAACAATGCGAAGGACACTCAAATTTGAGTTCGTATTCTCAATATATTCGCGGTCAAGGTTCTAGTCAAACTAGGTCAAGTGGTAGTGACTAACGAGGAAACAATTTGGGAAAGTATCGGCACACGGAATCCGATCGGCGAAATGGGAAAATTTTTCACCTCTTTAATTTTTCCCGTGACCCTTGAAATCCGGTGAACATTTTTTGACCGTATTGTTATTAAATAAAAAAAATAAAAAATTGAATAAGGGTGGTAGACCACCAACCCCGCCACCCAAACCATTATGATTGTATTCAAATAAAAAAACAAACATGGGACAAGGCCTGCGACTCTGAGCTGGGACCCCACCCAAGACTTGAACACTATATATTATAATAGGGTTGGCGGGATTCGAACTTGCCTAACCTAACTGGCAGGCTTGCCAACGGTGGGCCCTTACAACAAACAACATAACACACCAACACCGAAAGCCATATGTAATAGTTAGTGGTCATGCCTCCAAAACAAAACACACCAACCTTAATTTAAAACAATGCGTCAAATAAAATAAGGGTGCGTCCAGATTTGAACCATCGACCCGCCAACCATTTATGCCTAAACTTAGTACGACCTGTGTTGTAAAGTCTGCCTCCTCCACAACATTTAAACTGAAGATTATTCATTCGATCAGGGGACAGAGAGCGGAGGTCGAGCACGAGGGATGAGGCGAAAACCTATCATAGTGGCCGAGGTAGAAACATGCCTGACATTTTTTTCGAGACAAAATCTTGCAAGAATATTCTTTGATGCTTGAGGAATCTTTAGATTCCCTTGGAGGCTAATTTTTAAAAGAGACGGAATGATGCCAAATTTATTTATTTTATTTATTTATTTTATTTTATTTTATTTTATTTTATTTTTTTTTTTCAGAATTTCACCGGGAGCGTAGTGGCGTGCTCAAAATTTTCATTCGAACAGCGGATATTTCGCCCATCTCCAGGAAGGAATATTTGGGGGAATCTTCAAGATTCTCGAGGGTCCATATTTTGATGGTGTCAGAAAGGGGCAAAGTTTATAGTCGTTTGACATGATGTCACGCCACAATTCAACAGTGATGTCCATTTCTACAACCGAGCTTTTCTTTTTCAGTCCATGTCAGAAAATGGAGGTATAAGGGTCATTTATGTAATTTTATTATTTCTGCCATTTAATGAAAGAGGCCTACCCACATTGAGTTGGGCCCAAAGACGTAGCCTAGTGTTACACAATATTTTGTCATACCTCCTGTTCAATTCCTGTTCCATATTCCGAAGTGCCAAAACATTGATAACTATGCAGCATGTCCATCATGGTATACAGACCAAGACCTCCTTAAAGAATCAAAGGAAAACAACTCTGAATCCATTCTGAAGAAGGTTAACTAAAAACCCTAATTTTAGCCTCAACGCATTTTTCTCCACTGCCTGCCCGTGCTGATGGCAGGCTGCTCAGTTATACACTTGCACTTCCAACGCAGGTTTTCATAGGAAAACTCATGCTGAACCTCTTCTAGTAGGTTTTCCCAAACTAGAGGAGAAGCTTCGTACACTAGAATCTTCGGGAACAACGAGATGGATATTGGTTGTTGTTGATATGGTTGAACTCTCCCATTTGGGCCCCTTTATCTTATCATCATGGGCTTTCCCCTTGAGATGTGGACCTTCTTCCCTCTTTTGTGGACCCCTTACTCCCTCTCCCTTCCTATAAATTCACTCCCTTCCATTCCCAAATGGTTAGTCATTGATTGTTGCATCCCTATGCTGAGAGAATGATGTTGTAGAGTGAATCCATGACTTGGTGATCACCATAAAAAATAAGTCATGGTGCATACATGTCTACTCTAGCATTTTATGGGTTAATTTTTTTGAGGTAGAGACATGTTGGGAACGGGTCCCCTGGGGGTCAATTTTGGGTTAAACACCCAAGTTTTGGGCTAGAAGGCCCGAATTTTGTGCAAAGAAATGTAAAGTCTCCACATTTTGTGGTCGCAGAGTGCGAAGATGTCTAAAGATAGAAGGGTTTTCCGCCCTTAATGTAGATAAGTTGTGTCGGTTTTGGATATCTACACATGGTCCACAGACCATGGGATTGTATAAAAGGAAGAGCCTTAGAGAGTCTAAGGTAGTAGTTCATAAGTAAATAATGAATGTAATGGGTCAGTAGAAGGGAAGATCGAAGTGTCTCAGAGTAGAAAAAAGGCTTTGTAGCTGTGTGCGCAGAGGCCTAAAGTAGAGTCCACAACTGAGTGCGCGGACCCCTGTAGCTAAGTGCGCAGGGTAGTTTGAGTATGTGAGAAGATCTGAAGCATTAATAAAGAGATTGTTATGGAATTATCTGTGTTTACCCCTTTTACTTCTATTATGAATAAATATGATTATGTTATGATGAATAATGGGTTTATGATTTAATGCTGCGTAGATGCGCGAATCTGTATGTTTTACATTATTATACGAACGTAAGTCATAATATTTGGTTACGTGAGGAATGTCTTAATGCATGTAAAGTTATTAGATACTTAAGATGATCTGGGTAATAATAGACTTAAGAGTGATTACAAAGGCGCGTAAGTTGTAGATTCAGCGATTTGCTTAATTTCAAACAATGAAACATGACTGTTAAAAAATCTTCATTAATTTTAAAATCGGCTAATTTATCTCTGATTTCTTTTAAGACTTCATAAGATGGAGGATTTGCCACATAACTTATCATCCCGTTTTACAAGAAATCTGATCGTCTTGTAGTGGAGTCACCATGAATGCTCTAAAATATGGATTCTTTGACAGTGGAGTCACATTAAAAACTTTGAAGCTCTAGATACTTTGAATATGGAGTTGCTAGGTGAATGATACAACCTTCTTGTGTCTGATCACTGTCCACCATCAGTAATCAGATCTAGAACTTGATATGCTTTTCTTAGAAATTTGAAATGTTCGGTCCCTAGTATGGTCGCCACTATGTTAGAACTCTGTAATTTTCTGAGGTTGTAGAAGAAAATCACAAAAGTAACCACTAACCTACTTTGGAAGTTGGGATCTAGCCCTTCTAGCTTCAGAGAGGGCTCTCTCTGTAAGATTTAAATTTGTTGTATTGAATATTACACTAGTTATGAAGTTTAAGGTTTGATTTGTATTTGAATGGTTGGTTGATCGCTAGATTACCATTGGGCTATGGAGTTTGTTACATAAAGTATGGATTGACTACAGTGTCTACAGATAGGTGTCACAGGGAAAGGTAGCCAAACTGAATGGATTCTTATAGTTTATGAGATGGAGAAGGAAGAATAGATTAAGATTCAATTTAGATATAGAGCATTGTAACCTAAATTCTATATTTAAAGATCAGTAGAAAACATTGAAATTATTCTTAGCCTAGAGCTGAGTGTAGATTTAGAAAATTCCATCCTTTGCTTATCTATTGAATAATTCAGATTAAGAAACAAATATGTGCTAGAAACAAAGAAATATAAACACATAAGATGATAGAGGAACTTCACCAACAACTTGACACAAGAATCCTGTGAAAGAGATTTCTGTATTACTGGTAAATCCGCTGATGTTTCAACAATATATAGTGTTCTTTTGTCTAAAAAACAACATCTTTTACTTCAAATTATGAAGTATTTATACAAATTCTAAACTAAAATATCTTTAAAAAATATCAAGATTTGTTACAAATATCTGAAAATTGTATTAGAAAAATAGAACACAAATAAAGACAACTAAATCTATTTGAAAAGTTCTAGCACTATCCTTGAGGATATTTATTTATAAAGAAGAGAAATTAGAATTTGGTTGCAACTCTTATTTGATGAGGTGGTATCCAAGTCACTAACTGTCTTTGAGCTTTTTCCTCCCGAAATTTTGAAAAATAGGGTCTTGTAATACCTTTGTATATCCAAATAAATAATATCTATTAGAAAAGTGAGATAAGTTTTTGCAAATTATGATGTTGGAAATAAAATCCTTATTCATTTTGTGAAAATGTATTTCCACCAACTCGGAAACCGCATTTGAAAACACTGGCTAAAAATAGAAAAAAATAGGAAAATATTCCTGCAAAGATTCATTCGAATCTCCCAAACCATAATATCTGTTTGAAAACCGAGAGAGGTTTTTGTAAATGAGGATGTTATCAGAAAAACCCTCTTTGTGTTTTTGAAATTTCGTTCTCAGCTGTTTGTAAACCATGTTTTAAATTACTATGCTGTATAGGAAAAAACATAGTTTAACTGACCATGAAACAAACATATGACATGGAGGTGGGAGGTGAGATGGAGGATGGGGGATGATGTGGAGGCACATGGTTAGGAAGTGGGGTCCACAAGGGTGATGTGGAGAAATGACTTGGATGTGAGTGGGGAAAACAGTGCAAGTGGCAGGGAGTGAGTGGTGCGGGAGTGACATCGAGGTTGGCGGAAGGTGATAGGTGGAAGGGATACCTGGCGGTAGGGGAATTGAGGTTGAGTGGAAGTGGGGGGTGATGTTAGTAGGAATGCGGGTTACAATGGAAACCTCTTTTGGAGAGGGGTCGGAGCTGTTTGCGGTATTAGAGGGGGAGGGTGTCCAAAATCACGAGGGGAAGACACGTAGCGGTGGGGAAACCACTTTTTGGACCCCCCCCCCCCCTTGTTAAAGAGAATCATAGTAGGGGGGGGGGGTATGAAAAGACATTAGAGCCGCCTGATGAAAAACGAGATGTGATCGGGAGTGGGGAATATGTGCACTATTTAACCACATATGACAAATGTCCATTTGTCGTTTTCAACTCTACACTAAAATCAAAGCTATAGTACCAAGGAGTTATTACAATTCATTTAATCACATTTAAATGATGTGATTAATTTAATCTAAACATACTTTATTATCCTCTAATGTTGCATTTTGGCTTACAAACATATTTTTTGTTAGATGATCCAAAATAAAATATTATCATAGGTTATAAAGTTGGAATAAAATAATTATTAATTTAAGATATTAAATTAATAGTTTATTAATCTAGAGAATATTTAATTATTTAATGGAGATATTTAGAATTAGTATATTGTTGTAACAAGATATGATTCTACAAATGTGTCGTATCTTAGGCTCTAATTTAGGAGAATTGTAGCAAGTTGTTTGAATATATTTTATTGTAAGTGGACACTTGTTATTTAATAAGTGATCCATAATTAGAGGTAGTTAGGACATTTGAGCTTATAAATAGCTCATTGCAAGAGTGTTTTGTTGTTCGGGTGTAAACTCTTGCAAAATTCCAGATGTAATTGATTTTCTTATTAATAAAATTACCTGTCTAAGGACACTTCTGCAATTATTGTGGTATCAGAGCTCCAATAATGCTGCAACTGATGTGAGGAGGAGATTCCAGCTCTACAAGCACATGGAAAACTCCATTAATTTGGTCAATTAATATTTGGTATCTAATTTTTATTTATTTATTTATTTTTGGAAAATAAATTTAATTATATCATCGATTTTAGATTGAGTGGAATCAATGGATTGCTTGTTACTGTAAAGTATCACTTTTTTTCGATTGGAGCCCCCATTTTTTGCAGCTGTGATTGAGACTGTTGAATCCCTATTAGGGGCTAGCTAGTAGCGAGAGGCGATATGCTGTTGCTTCAACGTATTCCGAAGAGTGAGGTACTAGAATAGCTGTATATTTGAAAGCCATGGAGGTCATCGATCCGTGAAGCTGCTGCTGTCAAACGAAGCACAAGAGCCACCTGTAAACTATAGCTTTCTTCGGCCCCTGGAGCCCAATTCTGGGCGGTTGGAGGCTTGATCCGCTGTTTGCGTGCATCCAACCAATCTCTCATAGACCACATTGGAGATGGAAAAATCACTGCCGGTGTATGTGTTGTTGGTGGCCGACATTAAGAACAAATATAACATTCAGGTCTTCAATGGATACACCAATCTTCGCTATAAGCGGAACAAAATCAGAAGTGAGCTGCATCTGACCCCGTGGCTCTGGCTAGCATAGAGAAAGGACAATTGAAGGACAAGCACGATATACGGCACCATAGTACTTAAACTCGGAACCTGGAGCCTGAACATATACAACCAGAACTTTGTTTGGTGGCAAAGAGAACTCATTCAAAGGAAAAATGCACATCTCCGGTTTGAAAAAACCACTCCGAACATGTTTGTTTTTTCTAATCTTCCCTTTGATTCAAATATCCACTTCAATATCTGCTTCAGTTTGCATACGGCCCACTCCGATCACTGATTCAAATGCCCACTTTGATCATTGATTCAAATTCCCACTTCAATCTCTGCTTCAGTTTGCATACTGCTTGAGCTTTCACCCCCATATACAATACAATCAGTCTCTGTTGTGTGGAAAACAAGGAAAAAAAATGCACATGTACTGTTTATTTTTCATCACAAATCCATTCCAATACCTAGCGGTTTTTGAAGCATTTGTTCAATTCCAAATTCCAACGCCCACTAGACAGACGAGAATATATTCTTAGGTAATGTTTTATTATTTGTGGAGTAATAAGGTCATTTGTAATTTTTGGAGTAATAAGGAGATTTTAGTTGTATTTTGTTTTTGGAGAGATAAGTGTGGCATTGTAACTCAAAGTAATTTTACTTTGGTGGTGGGGGGGGGGTAATTTTTTTTTACCAGGATTTGCAAGAGCATCATTGTAGAAGTCAAATTTCGAAAGTTACCTTGTAAAAATTTGAGAAATTGACTAGAGCTAAGTGCAAAGCTCAGTCATTTTTCTCCTGTTTCAACGACTATACGAGGGTCAAGGCCAAGCCCTGATATATCGTTTTTTTCTTTTTTTTGCGTAGTCTGTTGCATGGTGTGTTGCCTATCTTGATATTTTTTTTAGCCAGATTCTTGGTGTGAAGCTTCGACACTACAATGTCAAAGTTGATTAATTTGTTTTTTGATTCCGACAAACTTGAAGGAACAAAATCTTACAAAACATGGCAACGCCTCATCAAAAGCACTCTCATTTATAATGAACTGTGGCATGATATATGTGATGGTGATATTAAGCCAAATAAACCCATAAATGCAGCTACACTAGCAAAATGGGAAGTTAAGAATGCCAAAGCATTAGCTCTCATTAAATCTTCTGTTAATGCTGAAATGTATGTCCATATAACAAATGTTACAGATGCATGGTCTGTTTTGAGAATTTTTAAAGACTTCTTTGATACTCAGCCTGAATCAAAGAGAGTTTATCTAATTAAAATTGTTGCAACAAAAATTGACTGAAGGAGGTGATGTTCTCGAATATATCTCCAGACTTAAGAATATTAAGCAGGAAATCGTTAATGCTGGTTTTCAAGTAGTCGATGATAGTTTTATGGTCACAATTCTAATTGCCGCACTTCCTTCTTCCTACACACATTTTTTGGAAACTCTAAAATTAACTAGAAAGTTAGAGAATCTAAAGTTTGATGAGCTCTGAGAAATGTTGACCCAACATGATAAAACCTTTGGGAAGAAAAAGAAAGTTGGAGAAGATGTTTTTTTCGCAGAGGCCAGCACTAGTAAATCATCGACTGACAGTTCTAAAAGCAGAGGCATAGGGAATTTCAATCAGAATCAAGCAGCACATAATGTACAATCGAGGATGAAGCCAAAGCAGAGGAAACAACTTTAACAGTGGCAACAATTCAGGCATGAGTAATTTTCAAGGCAGAGGAAACAATCAAGGAAGAGGCTATTTTCAAGGAAGAGGAAATAATAATAAAGGTAGAGGACAACCTCAAAACAAAAGTCAAAGCAGAGGTAGAGGATAGTCTCTAGGAAGAGGAATAGACTTAAGTCAAATTGCGTGTCGAAGATGTAACAAAGTTGGACATTATGCTAAATATTGTTGAACATCTCTTAATAAAATTCCCAAGTTTCATCAGCACTCAGCACAATTTGCAAATGATCAAGATGATGATAGCTCAGAATATGTCTTTACTTCTTCGCCGACATTACAACTTTCCTCCTATCTTAAAAGTGATTATGAAGATGCTTGGATTTTGGATTTAGGAGCAACTCAGCACATGACTTGTTGATGAGACTTCTTTTGGAATTTTCAAGATTGCCATCTTAATTTCATCTTTCTTGCAGATGATACAAAACATAGTCCTTATGGAAAAGGTGCAGTTAAAGCTTTTCTACCTGGCATTAGAGAAAAAATGATTTCAAATGTATGGTATGTAACAACCTTTAAGAAAATTTGTTGTCTTTAGTCACGATCCAACAAGCAGGAAATCAAATAATTATGGAAGATATCTTAGTTAAGATTAATTTAGTCAAACAGAGCTTGCAAACAGTGATGACAGGTTATGAAGATGAAAAACTGTTAAGCATGAAACAGACAGTTATTCCAAGGCATTTTGATTTTGCAGGGGCAGTGACTATAGGAATTTCACCTATACGATTGTGGTATGTAAGATATGGACATTTAAATTTTGATAGTCTTTCTCAATTGCAAAAACAAAGAATGGTTAAAGGAATTCCAACCTTCAAAAAGGAAAATGCAAAATGTGAAGCTTGCGTTTATGGAAAACAAAGTCAAGAAAGCTTTCCAACAAGTTCATGGCGCACAAATAGGCTACTGCAACTAGTTCACAATGATGTTTGTGGACCACTACAAACTTCATTCAGTGGTTGCAAATATTTCTTACTATTCATTGATGATTTCAGTAGAATGACTTGTGTTTATTTCTTAAAGCAAAAGTTAGAAGCATTTGAAAAGTTTAAAATTTTTCGCTAACTTGTTGAAAACTACGTCAAAGAAAAGATAGGTACTCTTAGGACAAATAATGGGGGATAATTCAGTTCAAATGAATTCAAAACTTATTGCAGGAATAATGGCATAAGAAGACATCTTACAAATGTTTACACTCCACAGCAAAATGGAGTAGTAGAAAGAATGAATCGCACCTTGTTAGGAATGGCAAGATCTATGTTAACTTTCAAAAGGTTAAGTCCAACATATTGGGCGGAAGCAATTCATACAGTTGTTTACTTAAGAAACATATCTCCAACTGCTTCTTTAGATGAAATCACAGCTTAAGAAGCTTGGTTTGGTTTCAAACCTCGAGTTAAACATCTTAGAGTTTTTGGATCAATATGTTATGCCTTAGTTCCGAAAGAAAAAAGAACTAAGCTTGACTCAAAAAGTTTGAAATGCACAATGATTGGATATTTTGATGAGAAGAAAGGGTACTGTCTTTTGACCAATGGAAAATTTATTATGAGCAGAGATGTAATTTTTGATGAAACAGAGAGTAAGAGTGCTGAAGGAATCGAAAAGAAAAGGAAATACACAAAGTTAACCAAATTCACCAAATTGGTATGAACTTGATTTTCCTTCATCTGAAGATGATTCATCCAGTCCATCTACTTCAACAACACCATCTAGATCTTCTAGCTATTCATCCGCATCTCCAAGCAACATAAGTTCTTCTGACAGTGATTCTCCAGAATCTTCATCTGATCGACGAACATCAGTTTACATTAATCCTCTTTAGAATGATGGTGACCTTTAGAATCTCAAACAAGTGAGCATCAACTACCAACATGGGCAGTTCAACTTTTGAAAGATGTAAAGCCTGATGAGCAGAATAAAATAGGAACAAGGAAGTCACATAGAAGTGAAGGAAATTTTGCCTTGACAACACATGATTTTACTGAACCTTCCACATACAACAAAGCAGTAAAACTCATAGGATGATTGAAGAATGGCAACAGGCTATGATTGAAGAATATCGAGCAGTAATTGATAACAACACTTAGAAACTTGTTGATTGTCCTCAAAATGTTAAACCCATAGGATGCAAATGGGTTTACAGAATTAAGTACAACCAAAAGGGAGAAATTGAAAAGTATAAAGCAAGACTTGTGGCTAAAGGTTTTGCGCAGCAGGAAGGCATTGATTATGAGGAAACTTTTGCTCCTACAGCTAAATGGAACACCATCTGATTAACACTTGCATTGGCTGTTAAAAAAGGATGGAAAGTTCATCAAATGGATGTAAAAAGTGCTTTTCTCAACGGGGATTTACAGGAAGAAGTGTATATGACACAACCACCAGGTTTTGAAATTGAAGGGTAAGAACATAAAGTCTGCAAATTGATCAAGGCTTTATATGGGTTAAAACAAACTCCCCAAGCTTAGTATGCAAAAATGGATGAATACCTTAGGAAAGTTGGTTTTCAACGAAGTGAATCTGATGATACTTTGTATGTGCAACAACAGGGTAAATATTGGTGATTCTTGTTATGTATGTAGATGATTTGATCATTACTAGAAACAATGATGATCATATTGCATAGGTGAAAATAGAGTTACATGCAGGCTTTAAGATGACAGATTTGGGATTACTTCAATAATATCTCGGCGTTGAAGTATTCCAACATCCACATCATATTTTTATATCTCAGAGTAAGTATGTAGCAGAGGTTCTTCAACAAGTTGGAATGCAGGATTGCAAGCCTGTTCTTACCCCCATGGAGCAAAACTTGAAAATTTCAAAATTTGAAGGGGGGGGGGGGGGGGAGGAATGGTGGACAACACTACTTACAGACAGTTGATTGGCAGCTTGATTTATTTGACAAATACTCACCCTTATCTATCTTATGCATTCGGTATTCTTTCACGTTTTATGTAGGAACCATGAGACAACCACTGGAATGCTGCTAAAAGAGTTCTTCGACATATCCAAGGAACAAAGGATTTTGGTATTCTTTACACAAAGACTAAAAACTTTGTACTTGGTGGATATTCAGATGCCGACTTTGCTGGAAGTATTGATGATCGAGCATCAACATCAGGTTATTTAATGAATATGGGGTCAACAGCAGTATCTTGGAGTTGTAAGAAACAAGCTACAATGGCCACATCTTCAACAGAAGCAGAGTATATTTCAACATGGGAAGTAGCATGTGAAATTATCTAGTTGTGCAAAATTTTGCGGGACTTGGGAATTTCTCAAGTAGAAGCTATATCATTATTTATTGACAGCCAGTCAGCCATCAAAATTGCTAAGAACCTAGTTTTTCATTCAAAGACAAAGCATGTGGACACCAAGTATCATCATATCAGATCTATCATTGCCAAAGATGTCCTCAAGCCAATTTATTGTCTTTTAGAATATTAGATCTCTGACATTTTCATGAAACCTATTGGCAGAACAAAATTTACTAAGTTCAAGGATGAACTTGGTATGCATTGTAATGTATCTTTGGATCATAGGGGGCAATATTAGATGATCCAAAATAAAATATTATCATAGGTTATAAAATTGGAATAAAATAATTATTAATCTAAGATGTTAAATTAATAATTATTAATCTAGAATATTTAATTATTTAATGAAGACTTTTAGAATTAGTATATCATTGTAACAAGATATGAATCTACAAATATGTCGCATCTTAGGCTCCAATTTAGGAGAATTGTTAGCAAGTTGTTTGAATAGCTTTTATTGTAAGTGGACACTTGTTATTTAATAAGTGATCCATAATTAGAGGTAGTTAGGACATTTGAGCTTATAAATAGCTCATTGCAAGAGTATTTTTTTGTTTAGGTGTAAACTCTTGCAAAATTCCAGATGTAATTGATTTTCCTATTAATAAAATTACATGTCCGAGAACACTTATGCCATTATTTTTTGATTTTCTTAAGGTTTTGACCTTTTTTTGGAAATAATTTACAGCATGGAATATTATTTACAACATTTCAAACATAATAATGATTAGCTATAATCAAACGATCCTATAAAAAATATAGGACCCTAACACTATGTATGTGCATTGTGCAGTCGTCATATCATGACATGTGTATTCATCGTGTTGTACTTTGTGTGGGTACATGTATGATGTGGTGTTGTGCATTGGGTATAGATGTATGAGTTGTGTTGTATATCGGGTGTATGTGTGTGGATTTTGTGTTGTCGCACGTTGTTGGCGGAATGTATGTTTTGTGATGTACATTGTGTACATATATGTGTTTTTTGTGTCGTACACTAGATGTAGGAGTATGTATCGTGTTGTGTTGTACACTAGGTGTAGGTGTATCTGTTGTATATCAGGTGTAGATGTATGTGTTGCATGGTGTGGTATTCCTTGTGTGGTTGTATGTGTGGGAT
The DNA here is from genome assembly GCA_000404065.3 of Pinus taeda. NCBI lineage: Eukaryota > Viridiplantae > Streptophyta > Pinopsida > Pinales > Pinaceae > Pinus > Pinus taeda. The sequence continues at coordinate 135,878 of APFE030875545.1, forward strand.
GTACATTGTGTGTATGTGCACATGGTTGAGGAGAAGGCACTTGGTGTTTATCGGGTCTAAAAACCGATCCAGTGTGTGTATAGAATACAGACAAAGGTAGAAGCTAAGAATTTCTTAAAGGATAAGTATCAATATTTTATTTTAGTTTTATTATGCATGTTATTTATGGTTTTGGTCTATGATGATCACATGTGATATATGATTCTTGTTTATGATGGTTACATGCGATTTATGATTTTGACCTACGATGGTTATGTTTTGAGCTAACCTTATGAGATATTTTTATACATGTTGATTTGGTCAAATATGCTAGTTTGACTTGTTGTGACAGGAAGCAAACATGATTGCAAACTTACCTTATTGATGAGGTATGATGTGAATTTATTTCAATTTATTTTAGATATAATGGAAGTTATGTGCTTGGTGCAAGAGTGCATGCAATGTCGGTTGGGTGATTGAAATCGACTGCAAGAATTTGCAACAACAAAAGGAACTGGAAAATGCAGCAATATGTTAGTAAAGCATTCAAGAACAGGGCCATTGTGGGATACTGATACCCAATAGTGTCCATTGATTTCCATGAGCATGCTATGACCGATATGATGGTTTTGAGGCAGGTATGTGCCTTGGTTTTTGTATATTCCGATGCAAGGAAGCCTTGCCAAGGGATAGATTGCCCGAGATGTGGGTGCCAACGAAAATTGGAAGGTAAGTGACTGCAATGGAAGGGATTGACTAGATTTCTCGAGGGATTGTGTGGCAGAGAAGAGAAGATCGGGGATGGCTTTGTTTTGGTCATTAGCATTTCCAAATGGAATCAGATGCACATTAGGAATGTGCCGCGAAATAATGAACCAATAATTGTTCACTAAGGGGACAAGTGGCGCTGGACATTGGATGCAGATTTCACTTTGAAGTGGATTCTGGAATTCCTGGGAAGGAGGTGAATCTTGGTATTACTTTGATGGTGGAGGTGAGAGCCTCTAGATTCCATTGTTGCAGATGCAGACATCATATCTTTTTATTTTCTAGTTGAGCACATGTGCATATGTGTATATATGTGTATTATTGTAAATACTATATCGAGCTGGATTTATAAATCTCCATAGATAGTATGGTTATTTGTTGGTTGAATAAAATGTGTATGTGTATAAGTGGATTGTAAATACCGTAATGAGCTATGTTATAAAGCTCTAGCAAATGGTATATTTGTCATGTTTTAGCAGATGGTCATTGTAAATACTACAACGAGCTGTGTTATAAAGCTCCATGGGCAGTATGTTTTGTTTTTAGCAGTCTTGTTGGTTATAGGTGGTGTTGAACACTGAGGAAGGTGTTCCCCCAGGGGGGAGGGTTCTGTAACATCCCCAATAAAATTCCATGTAAAAATATATAAGGCCACGATGATGGGACACGTATTCCAAGCTAAATGGTGGGGGAAACATCTTAATGGGTGTTGATTTGGTTTAATGGCTAAAGGAAATTGGCAAAGGTGATGGCTAAGGCTTTGGAAAGGTATGAGGCATTTATTGACATTTTATTTATGAAAATAATGTAAATTAGGAGAAAAGGAAGGTGAAAGATCACAGGTTTCATGTGAGGAGGAAAATGAAGAAAATAGAGGCCCCATTAATAATAAGGTTTATGAGGATCAGTGGGTAGGACTTGGTCAGTTTAGTTTTGGAGCTCTCTCATTATTCTCTCTCTCTCTAATACTCTTGGATACTTAGAGTTTTCTTGGAGCACTCTTTGAGGGGTTCCATACTTGGATTCTTAGATCAAGAAGGCAAAGTGAGAGCAAGAAAGCACAAGAGGGCATCGAGACTAGCAACTAAAATGATATTTGCTTGCAGGTATTGAGTTGCATGTATGTTTTCCTCACTATTTTTGGCACGCATGACACATGCATGTGGTTTCTTGGTTATGATTTGTCATTGGCATGGAGGATGTCCGAGATTTACAATGGATTGCCTAGCCTTGCAATTTCTTGGATATCCATGGTGATTGTGGGTTTACTTGCATTGTTTGTTTTTGATTGGTTCTCATGTTCCTTATCTTGGGTTGAGTTACTAGTCCTGGAGCCTTGGTTGGAAAAATGCTCTGGAGCCCTATATCAGCCTCAGTTGAGTTACTAGTCCTAGGGCCTTGGTTGATCAAATGCTTTGGAACCCTTGGTGGGTTGAGTTAGTAGTCTTGGAGCATTGGTTGGAAAAATGCTCCGGAGCCTGGTAAAATCTATGGGTTGAGTTACTGGTCTTGGAGCCTCGGTTGAACAAACACTCTGGAACCCTAGAAGGCTGGGATAGAGGTCGATCTGATGTTGGTTTTGTGATGTCTGTCTATGAGGTGGAATCACCGTTTAATGGGTTGAGGTGGATGGCCTCTAGAAGCCCTGAATGAGTTTTGATTGATGTGTTCTATGAGATCCCACATTCATGCTTGGAATATGGCATGGGGGTGAATGGATGAAGAGAGATTTGGCTCAACCATTCTACGGTCGGGTGGAACATGGAAGTCCCATCTCGGGTTTGGATTATTTCTCCTGGTATTTATATGAGTATTATGATGGGTTATATGTGGTGTATATGGAAGTGATTTCATTAATATTTCTATCCCTATTATGCTGGTTATGTATGTATTTTATGACAACAATTATGTTTGGCTCTCATCATGTTCTTACTTGTTACTGAATGATCAATGTATCTATGATCTAATGGATGAAATGACATCTAATGTTATAAGGAGACAATTCTTGATAAAGAATCTCAAATACGTATGAGATTCTTATGATCATATATGTTATTTACACCTGGAGGTTGCATACTTATTAAGTGTTTGAAAAAATGTCTGTCATGGTTAGGCTTGGTTAGGTCAAGCCCTTGATCAAGTTTCATGTTACAGGCCCTGTCTTGGTGTCATTTATTGTCTTTGAAAGTCTCATCAAGTTCCGAAAATTGATTTGGAGACTAGCCCTAAAAGAGTGGCTTAAATTTCACAGTGTCTAGAACAGAATTGATAGATAGAGACTGCAGTCTCTCCCTTGTAGGTACTTTGGGAGAAACTATAGGTTTACAGTCGCGTGCATGCCTTGTCATGAGAGCGAATCTGGGTTTAATTCATGTAAATGCTAGGTTAGCTCAGGGGTTGGGCACCTAGAGTGGTGGATTAGCTCCTGGGGGTCCTGAAGCACTTGAGGGGGTTTATGAGAACCCATGGTATTACCAATGGTATTCATGTAGAATATAACCTATTTAAAGTGGGGGAATTAAACCAACCTAGATCCTTCTTCACTCTGGATCTACTAAGCGCCGAGAGGGATCAAATCTCTTGAGATGAAAATATCCTAAGATGCAAAAAGATTTGATCACTCTAGATGCTTGATAAATTTCAGAAATAAAATAGATCTACACTAATATAAAAAATATTAAAAATTTAAACTATAAAACTCTCATATTTTATTTATTAAATTATTATTTAACTATTAATATTTTGATGCAAATTATTTAAAATTAAAATATAAATTTAAGCATTCACATATATAAGTATCAAGTACAAATATTTAAGATTAAAATTCATTTATCTAGAAAGATACTCTAAACTCCAAAGTCAAATATACATTTATTTGGAAAGACTCTCATCATTAATGCCCTTCATTTATTTAGAGTTATTAGCATGTTTTTAATGATAGATAATATTTTTCACATCTGCCAAACGTAGAGACAAATACTTCACCTACTACATAACAATAAAACGTAGTTTAAGCTACAACCATTGCCTAAGGTGATGAAGACCCTTTTGCTACTCTTATAATAACTAATAACCAAATTAACTGTCATTCTAATATATTTTTAACCAAATTAATTGTCATTTTAATATGACTTTTAAACTGTTACGCTTGGCATTATTGTACACCATGTCTCTATTTATCATGGGTGCTGCAAAGAACGCCACACATACAAGCAAATATAAATATCTGTTATTTTTATATGTTTTGGTGCTGTAACAATTATTCTTGTTTGAAGAAAACATACATGATAATGATGCATATTTTCGTTTTTTAAATAGGAATATTAAATTATTGTTTTTATTTTTATTTTTAATATCAGATATATAGATTAAATAATATTATGAAATATTAGATATATAAATTAAATAATATTGATGTAATAGGAGAGGTTAAATAATATTATGAAATATTAGATATATAAATTAAATAATATTGATGTAATAGGAGAGGTTAAGTAATATAAATGTAATAAGAACTGTTAACTAATATGGTTGTAATAAAAATCTCTAGAGTTAGTTGTATTATTTTTGTAATAAGAAAATGTAATTTTAGTTGACTTGATAATAAATTTTACTAAAAAATAAATTATTAAAATTTACTGAAGATAATTAAAAAAAATAAGTTGTTAATACATTATCTCTCATCATTTTGTCAAAGTTATTTTGACTTTATCTAACAATTTTTACAAAAATTATATTTTAACATGAACTATTATCAACAATATCATTAGCGCTCCTCATTGTGGGTGATGGTGCACAACTATTGGGGTAAGTGTTGGCTAGAAGATGTTTGGGGCTACTTGGGACTTATGCCATCCCCCACTTGGTGTCAGATGTTATATCAAGGGATGACATGCAACTGACCTTGGGGAAGCTTAATTCATGCAGGGTGGTGGAGTTGGATGATGACAATAATGGTGTTAATTTGCAAACATGGAGGAGTTATGAAGGACATGGGAACCATTGTGGTTTATCATGTGAAGAGGGCTAACAACAATCAAATAGTATGGAAAATTCAGATGTGGATACCTCACTAGTTATGGATAATTGCCATCTTGTGATGATATTTAGGCACACTCAATGCTTCTAAAAACTCCACAAGTTTTTAGCTCTGCCTATGTTCTTAGGTTGGGAGGCCCCTTGATCGAGGTGGCTCCATAAATGCTCAGAATCTAGAAATAGATCAAAAATAAAGTCATCAGATTGAAGTGAAACTAGGACGATATCGTAGTTCTCTTCGTCTTTATTCCAACGATGCGAATGACACTCAAATCTGAGTTCGTATTCTCAAGATATTCACAGTCAAAGTTCTAGTCAAACTAGGTCAAGTGGTAGTGACTAACGAGGAAACAATTTGGAAAAGTATCGGCACACGGAATCCGATCGCGAAATGGGAAAAATTTTCACCTCTTTAATTTTTCCAGTGACCCTTGAAATCCGGTGAACATTTTTTGACCGTATTGTTATTAAATAAAAAAATAAAAAATTGAATAAGGGTGGTAGACCACCAACCCCGCCACCCAAACCATTATGATTGTATTCAAATAAAAAAACAAACATGGGACAAGGCCTGCGACTCTGAGCTGGGACCCCACCCAAGACTTGAACACTATATATTATAATAGGGTCGGCGGGATTCGAACCTGCCTGACCTAACTGGCAGGCCTGCCAACGGTGGGCCCTTACAACAAACAACATAACACACCAACGCCGAAAGCCATATGTAACAGTTAGTGGTCATGCCTCCAAAACAAAACACACCAACCTTAATTTAAAACAATGCGTCAAATAAAATAAGGGTGCGTCCAGATTTGAACCGTCGACCCGCCAACCATTTATGCCTAAACTTAGTATGCCCTGTGTTGTAAAGTCTACCTCCTCCACAACATTTAAACTGAAGATTATTCATTCGATCAGGGGACAGAGAGCGGAGGTCGAGCACGAGGGATGAGGCAAAAACCTATCACAGTGGCTGAGGTAGAAACATGCCTGACATTTTTTTCAAGACAAAATCTTGCAGGAATATTCTTTGATGCTTGAGGAATCTTTAGATTCCCTTGGAGGTTGATTTTTAAAAGAGACGAAATGATGCCAAATTTATAGTCTTTTTTTTTTTTTTTAGAATTTCGCCGGGAGCGTAGTGGTGTGCTCAAAATTTTCATTCGAGTAGCGGATATTTCGCCCATCTCCAAGAAGGAATCTTTGGGGGAATCTTCAAGATTCTCGAGGGTCCATATTTTGATGGTGTCAGAAAGGGGCAAAGTTTATAGTCGTTTGACATGATGTCACGCCACGAATTCAACAGTGATGTCCGTTTCTACAACCGAGATTTTCTTTTTCAGTCCATGTCAGAAAATGGAGGTATAAGGGTCATTTATGTAATTTTATTATTCTGCCATTTAATGAAAGAGGCCTACCCACATTGAGTTGGGCACAAAGACATAGCTAGTGTTACACAATATTTTGTCATACCTCCTGTTCAATTCCTGTTCCATATCCCGAAGTGCCAAAACATTGATAACTATGCAGCATGTCCATCATGGTATACAAACCAAGACCTCCTTAAAGAATCAAAGGAAAACTGCTCTGAATCCATTCTGAAGAAGGTTAACTAAAAACTCTAATTTTAGCATCAACGCATTTTGCTCCACTGCCTGCCCGTGCTAATGGCAGGCTGCTCAGTTATACACTCGCACTTCCAACGCGGGTTTTCATAGGAAAACTCATGCTGAACCTCTTCTAGTAGGTTTTCCCAAACTAGAGGAGAAGCTTCGTACACTAGAATCTTCGGGAACAACGAGATGGATATTGGTTGTTGTTGATATGGTTGAACTCTCCCATTTGGGCCCCTTTATCTTATCATCATGGGCTTTCCCCTTGAGATGTGGACCTTCTTCCCTATTTTGTGGACCCCTTACTCCCTCTCCCTTCCTATAAATTCACTCCCTTCCATTCCCAAATGGTTAGTCATTGATTGCTACATCCCTATGCTGAGATTATGCTTACATACTACCCATTCTAGCTTGGAGAAGGAGTGCTTGAAGACTCTTTGCTTGGAATTGGACATCCACCAAAAGGAGGTCTCCAACATCAAGGCATAGGTTGTATGCTTCCCTTTTAAACTTCTTAATATATACATCTAATGTTCACTTTCCATAATTGTGTAAATATTTATGCTATTAGCTTAATCTTTCTTTATCTATTAAGTAGTTTATGTTTCATTTATGTCATATATGCTCGTGTATTTTGCATAGCTCTTTGATCTTCCTTGCAGGAGCTCGGACGTGAAGAACAAGTAAGGAGTGAGGCCTGGAGCGAAATATTCAAAGCCATCTCAAAGAATCGAGTGATTAACATCATAGCGAGGTAGGTTTCTCCTTCTCTCTACATTTTTCGAACACAATCTAGGAAAGTGTGTGTTAGTTTGTTTAGTTTGTTGCTAGACCCACTCATTGGGCTAGAGGGATCGCCTATGTCCACAGAGCCTGGATTTGCCTTCACAATAAAATGATGATTCTGTTGGGGAAGCTATAGCATTTTCATCCTTCTTTCTCAACTGATACCTTGATCAATTTGATCGACCATCATGTTCTCAGTTAGTTTGGGTTCGTGTAGGTCTGCACAGTCACTGGTTGGTATCTTAGAATGTTCAATCTGGAAGTGTTTGTGAAATTATTTTTATTTTTTTCCTTATTCCTCACCCAACGCGTTTTTTGATCTGACAGTCGTGCTTCCAGTGTGTTCTTTATTACAACAGTCACGATTATCCTGTACTCAACGCTAGTTTGGCCATAACAACCGTGCTGATCCCTGAGATTGGAAAAAAAACTAGGGTTTCTCTATCAAACTCTAATGTGTTTGAGCTCCTGAGGTCTTGTTTTGTATTGCATGAATGGATTTATAGATGTTTTTATTGATTACCTCATTTTATTAGCAAGTTCTTACTTTGAACTTTCAAATATTTGAGTGCAATTGGATTGATTTTAGGGTTTATAGGTCATTTGATTGTCACTTGTTGCTTGTGAGTGTCAGTGAGTCTGTGGTTTGTTGATTGTTTAGGTCAGACCATTTGGTAAAATCATTTTAAACATTGAATCGCATTGGTTTCGATTTGTTTTGTGCAAAGTTTCTTTTCATTTGTACTAGGTCATCTTGCATTTGAAATCCATCTTTTTCATTCATCAAGCATAGATCAAGTTGTTTGGTTTACAAAATGAAATAAATGTATTTATTTATCTATTCGAAAGAGAAAGTGAAAGACATTTTCATTGAGTGCTTTTGAATTTGGTGTTACTTTGATTGATGCCTTGTTTTCATTAGGAGTATTTTGAATCAAAATCTTCACTTTTTTCTTTAGTTGAAGCTTAAATATGAGCATATGAAAATCAAAGAGAACATCATATAGGTAAAGTGTATCTTAGTAAAGTTAAATTCATTTTTGCTTTCAATAGATTGCATGTTCATTAGTGAAAGTGAAGTTTAGTTTTTCTCTTGCATGTTGCACTTGGAAAAGTTAGTGGAGGCATATTGTTTGATGCATTAATTGATTGAACCTTTTTCCCTCGCTAGTGTAGAATTCATTGAAATGAAAGGTTTCCTTTTTCTCATATAGTTTCATTCTAGGATTCAGGTGACATCATTTGAGCCCAAAATTGAAACTTAATTCAAGAAAAATATTACAATTTACTAAATTAACCTAAGGATCATTTGGAACTTAATGCAAACATTTAGAGGTCTATAATAGAGACGTGTTCTAGTGTCTATGAACCTAACAACTATCGTTAACTACCTGCATTTTATCCCGGGGGTGAAATCTCATTCTAGTACAGAAGTATATAAGATGTTCTCTAGTACTATTGGGTATATCAGAGGCACTCTAGTATGGAAAGTATATGGGAACAATCTCACCGAACAGTTATGCATTAGACAATGCTAACACGGATTTGTGCTCCCTGTATTGTTGAGTATATATTGGGAGACCCCACTAGGTTGCTATCCTTTAGCCACAAGTAACCGAGTCAGCCGCCTTGTAGACGTGATACACTGAACACAACATTTGGGGAGATTAGACGTCGTACATTAAGTCCTTAGTTTTGGCTAAGGTGTATATAATGGTTCACAAATACTGAGATTTCACAATCACTTGAAGACTCTTAGTGTTGACAATGATTCTGAATGTGACTTTCCACCTGAAGGTTATGCATATGTGGGAAGTGTCACACCTCCATGACCGCCTAAAAGCAGTGAACCTTTTTTTCGAGCTGGTTATACTTCTTTTGCTCAATTGGTTTCGGGTACTCCAAGTGCATCTTCACTTTATCATAATCCCATTTGGTCATCGGGTTCTATGCCTACTTCTGGTCTGTTTGTTTCAAACGTGGCCTCTCAAACTCATGTACCGACTACAGTTTCGTCAGTTCCTGTACAACTAACATTTACGGTTGGGGAAATTAACGTACCTACCAGTTCCTCAGGTCCTCCATTAAGTGGATAATATGTGCCACCACCTATCCCACTGCATGGGGGGCAACAACCACCTATACCTGTTTTGGGTGGAACTTATGTGAGTGCATCTCAAACTCATGCTACTGGAGCCAGTCAAAATTTTGACAATGTACCTTATCATAGTGGATCATCAATTACATTTGGATTAGGATAAATTCTGTATCAATAGCCTCTTTCGGCCCAGATACACTACCAGTAACCGTACCCTCCATATGGCTCAAAATAACCTCAAAATCCACCTTTTACTCATCATGCAGGCCCCCAAATGCAACCTGGTTCAAATCCCTCATTTGGAGCATCTGGCCAAATTCAAGGTGAAACTTATCGGTATCAACCTAGAACTCAACAAATTCCACAAGGAACTTTCCAACATCACCATCCTTATGTACAACAAGGACCTTATGTGCAACAAGGTCTTTATGAACAACCATTGCAGCAGCAAGGACAACCCTTCCAGTAGTAAAATCAACCCTTGTATCAACAAGGCCAACCCTTACAACCACAAGATCAACCCCTGCAGCAACAAGGCCAACAATTCTACCATCAGGGTCAAAAATTGCAACAACAACATTATAATCCATATGCTTTGCAAGATGTTTATCCACCTTATGGTTCTTAACAACCCATTGTGGTCAATATCAACCTTTCCCTGGTCAAAAACCACCATTGTGGGGGAAAAATCCACCTTTGTATGGTCAGAATACCCGTAAGTGGGGGAAATATCAAGATCCTTATGGTCAAAATCCACCACTTTGGGGGTAGAACCTGTTATCACTTAGGTTTTCCCAAAAGTTGTAAGAAAGGGAAAGGAGGCCGAGGTAACCACAAACCAATCTCTTAGATACAGATTCTAGCCAATCTGCATCCAGATAGGGCTCTCTCTTTAAGTTTTAGCTTTGTTTTGAAAGATATTAGGCTAGTTGTGAAGTTTGGGAGTTTTGTTTGAGTTTGGGTGGTGACATTCAACAGCAAAGGGATAAGACTGAGTAGTTTAGGCCATTGGGCTAATGGAGTCAAGTAAGATGGCTTTACTGGACTTGGTTTCTTGACAAAGGATGGTTTCACAGGGCAAGATGGTTAAACAGGGAACACATAAAGACTTGGAATAAATGGAATGTTTTCAAAATAGGTGAAGGGTAGTTAAGAATCCTTCAATCTATTTGAAGAGGGAACATGAACGATTACTTTTTTCCCGTACAAAAGTCGTAATTGTATTCATATGAAAAAATTACATTTTGTAGATGCTTAAGCATATGCAGATGTTTGTTCCTGTGTGCATAGGCGAACTGAGATTACAATATAAAAAACTAAAAAATAAGTGTTTGCTGGCCTATACTTTCCTGCCCTTCTTCTTCTCCACCCTTCACCAGCCATCAGGGTTGGAAGTGGGTGCAATTATGACAAGCTGGTTTTCCGTTGTGTTTATTAATTGTTCCTTGTCAGATTCCGATCCTTCAAATCCATGGGTTCATTTGATGCCGCTTACTTCCAACTGAATTTCTTGTTGCTGTTTCATATTGTCAGGCCCCAATTGTGTGTCTGGGGTATTTTCGTCCTGTGTATATTTCTGTTCCATTTGTATGTTAGGTTCTAATTAGTTTCCTGTAGGTTCTGTCTGCATGTCCTCCTTTTCCCGCCAATCGGTGTGCAGCCATCCTTTAGGCTTTTTTGTTGTTGTTTCTTATTCCCTTTGGGGTCCTTCCTAGCCAGTGGACAGGTGTTTTGAAGATGCCCTGTTTGCATGCACCTACGGCACCTGAATGCTGTATTTTCATAGTCAAGCAGTTGTGTCCTCAATGTATTATTATAGTTCAATGTAATGTGATCAGGGAGCCCCTGACTCAAGTCCACTTCTACACATATTCTAGAGAAGGTGAAAATTCCTTGGTTTACTCTTTCTCTATCTATTTTCAGGAATTTCCCCAAAGAATTTCCAATGGCTATTAAAACTTTGTGGTGCCAGAAGTGAAGAGGGAGGTTATGTAATCTCACCCAAACAGGCATTGTTGATACTTTCATAGTATTTGCATCAAACTTAGGAAACCAGGGGGTGGTGAAGAGGCCCGCCTTGCCCCAAAACCAAGGCCCCTGATTGATAATATTGTCACGTTCTGGTTCTATGTTGAATCTGACTATGAAAAAACCTTTTGAGCATAGGTGGACTTCATAGTCAGGTGACCATGTTGAGAGGATCCAATGATGTAGGGCTTCGAATTTTGGCTAGAACCCATTAAATCTATAGATAATAGCATTTGTGGCTAGATCAGTGTGTAGATTAGTTACCTCTGGCAAATTTACTTGGATCATTGGAGATTCCAATTTTTGTTCCTCAATGTAGGGACCTGGTAGCTCTAGTGCTGGTGCTGGTTTGGGTTGTGAGTTTTCCCCTTTCCCTTTCACCGCATCCTTGAAGGAGCCTGTATTCTTGGAGCTTGTATTCTTTAAAATAGTTCCAGAGCTTCCTCCCCGCAGACGAAGGTTTATGATAATGTCTAAATCTGTGTTTATATTGTATTCCTGGAGGGTGTAGTGGTCTTGTAAACTACGTCCCCTATAGATCAGATTTGGCCTTGTTTTGGAATACCAAGAAGGATTTGAATTCTGTTCCGTAGTTACAGGATACTACTACCCCTCCATATCCTCATGCAGTAACTTCTACCGTCCGGTGCTTTTAAGAGGAGCTGTGTGAGATCTACCTCTCCAGGATTTGTGCCCATTTGAGATTGCCGCCTGACTGTTGCTTGCCCATAGATCTGGGTTTTTTTTAGGCTTCTTGTTCTTCTGAGCTTCTGATCTAGTGGCTCAATGATATATCTGAGCCGCTGATTGCCTTCCGTGGTCTAGACGCCCGATCCAGATCTGTGCATTGATCCTACAAACACATCTTGGACTAGATTGGGTGTGTAGGAAGGATATGGAAAAAACGAAATTGACCTTACCGTAGTATCGGTGCCTTGAAGTCTGCGAGCTCTGGCCACGTATGCGACCATGTTTCCCTCCTGCCACATTCCCACCACATAGATCTGGAAACTCAGATCTGGGCTGAACTCTTGGCTGATCTTCTTATCAGCTTCGTCCTGTACATGCAAGTGACAGGGTCAGTTTGTCGGAAATCGATAGGGTAGGCTGGACCTCCTAAGCCATTGCCAAACGATTTAGTAAACCTCGTTCCTAGATCGCCAAGGTCTACTACATTTAATCCACTTGATCCATTTAAAGAGAGCTCATTTTGAGTAGGGCACGCATATGCAGGTCCAAGGGGATCCATTTCCCTCAGCAGGCGCCGACTTCGTCCGATACGACTTCCAAATATCAAAAGACCATATTCATTGGGGGGCCGCTTGGCCGCAGAGGCAAGGACCGCAGCTATGCATCAATTCTAGGAGGTTTCTGCAATTCTGTCGTCCGTGATTATAAGCCAGGATCCAATTTTTGTCCAATGTTTTTGCTGGGGAAGGATCCAAACTGTTCTCAGCCTGGTGAGGTCTACCTTGGGGGCGCACATCCCAAGTCCCTCTAGGGTTCCATCTTTGAGAGAAACCTGCAAGAAAACCTTTGAGAGTATTGCAGAGCTCATTTTTCCATTCCCTTTTATCGTTGCATGTGTGTTCAAATCCGTGAATGATTACTAATAAAGAGCAGTTAAGTATTATTTAATAAATAATCAAAGTGGCAGAATTAGAAAACAGGAGAATTTAAGATTTCACTGTTTATTCTAATTAAGAAGAAAACATAGAAAATGATAACTTTTGAAGACAGAGTGCAATCAAGCATATTCTGAATTACTCTTTTTTGTTTATCATTCAGATATGAAACAAAGATGATATAATAAAAAAGGAAAACTTTAAAACATAAGGTATATAGGACTTATTGATCCGGTGTATGATTCAAGAAATCTGTAAAAAGTCCTTTGCCTTAATTCTTTATCTAGAAAGCCATACGAAAATTTGATCCAATCAGCACTTTATTCTAAAAACCAGTGTTATAGCAATGTATATGAATCCACCCTCAATACTACAATTGAGGGAATATTTATACAATATATTTTACACAAAATGTCTCATAACAGAGTGAGATATATTCTAGTGATGACTAATCATTTTTTACAAGAAAATAGAGACAACTAGTCTCGAAGATAGGAGAAAAGCAAACTGATGTTGTGTTGTTCCTATTTGTGCTGAGTGCGCTGGAGGCAGGCCCTTTTATTTGGCTTGCTGTCTTCTTTAGTAATTTCGTGCTGGCTGCCCTACTTTGACTTATACTCTTTACCTGTTCTGATACTCTTCAACCTATTTTGACCCCTGTTCACCTTCATCCATCTAACCATGGTAAATAGCCGAAAATTTACCTTTTATTGAGGATAACTTTACAAAATTTCTAACATGTCTTCCCACCATTTTTGCTCTGGCAATTTGTGCTTCTGAAGTTTCCTTAGAGTTTCATCCGTCTCTGTATATCTGAAAAAGTTAGGCTGGATGGTGAATAAGTGCTTTACCTCATGTTCAATATAAAATAAGTTCTCTAAGCTGTCATAGAGAACTCGGCCTGTGGGGAGTGCTTTCACTCCTGATGCACTGGTTGATGAGCTAGCTTGATTAACAACACACTTATTCAATTTATCTACATAATCAATATGTTTCATTAATTTATCATTAATGACCAAAGGACTTGGTAGCCCTTTACTCTGCAAAACTGTGAATTTCTCCATAAAAAAATTGATTTCCACCTGCATATCCGGGCATCTTCTCTCTAAGTTTTGCATCAAATTTCTCTTGGTTAGAACCCTTTTGATTTCCAAAATGGTGTCTGTCCTGTCAGAGATGCCAAGTTCTTCCAGTTGTTCTCGGTTTCTGTTATTCAAAAAATGTATAAGTCGATTGGCTTCATTTGGCATTTACCCAAATGTGCTCTTGTCTGCTGAATTGCTCCATGGGCTGTTTTTACTAAGTCGATATGCTCATAGATCACTTGGGTAGATGACCATAAATCATTTATAGACTGAATGATGTTAGCCCAAAGGATTTTCTTGATCTCTGCCAGGGGCTTATCAAAAGTGAGCTCTTGTTCTAGTGTTTTCACTTTACTTTCTAATGCTTTAATCTCCCTAGTTTTTTCCACAACACTTATTTTGGAGAATCATAATTTCTCTCTGCCTTAGCCAATTACTCTTTTACTTGTTTCAACTCTGTAACTTGTAATCTCATTTCTTCCATGGCTTTTATTAATTCTTCTGTGCTTAAATTAGCACTGCTGCCTGGTGCTGTACCTGCTGTTGATGTACCTGTGGTTACCTCTGTTGTGACTGCTGAGACATTTGGAGCTAATGCTGTTCCAAGTGTAGAGGTAACTGCAGTTGAGACTATGGGGATTAGCTCAGAAGGCTGAGAGGTCGACTCTCCCTGCTTTTCCTTCAGTGCTTTTTCTAATGCTTGCTCTGTATCATTCAATCTTTTATTAAGTTTTAAGAGCAGGTCCATCATATGCTCTTCAGACTTTTGTTGTATAACTTCTGCAGTTTGTGGATGCCTTGAAGGAGGGAGCTTCAGCTGTTTCCTCAAGGCGGCGATGTCCTCTTCTTTTTTCTTGATTAGTGCATTTATGCCTTTAGCATCTTTGGGATCATGTCCCAATCTAATGATGATCTCTTCTAATGATTTGATTCTGTTATCCTTGACCAGAGAAGAAGCTTTCTCCAAATTTAATTGAGTAGTTGTATTATCCAAGGAATTTTGTAACTTGTGGGCCAACATTGCTTTGTCAGTCAGTGTGGAATAAACCATTTCCCCAGTTTGCTTGTGAAGTTCAATCTGGTCCATAGGATGAATATCTTTGGCTAAGACCTCCAAGTTTGTTCTGATGTAATCTGCAGCTGACTGGGGTTGCTGCATCTTTGGCTTAAAGTAACTCATTAACATTATGCTTTCCTTAATGTCATAGGTTGACATTAATCTCTGTTGGTTTGTGGGGGCCATTTTCAAATATTGACTGTAAATTTGAAGTCTTACAGGATCATTTCTGGCTTTTATCTCCGTGAAGGTCTTCTTGATGTCTGAGGCCTATTTTCTTTGTGGCGTGAGAGATGACACTTCTGTACTGTGTTGTCTTTCTAACACTTGCATCTGTGAGCTAGCAGACATTCCTCACACTGTATAAGTTTGTTGGCTAGCTCTTTCTTCTCTCTGGCTATCTACAATTTCTTCAATTATTTTTTCTTCTGCCAGAGGGTTCAGTCTTTGCCTCTTTGCTCCAGGCTCTCCTGTGGGTCCACTGATAGGTGTGGTGGTTTCTCTGTCTCTCTTTTTATGTCTTTCCTCATTTAGAGGAGTTTGTAATGCTGGACTTTCTGCTGCTTTAGTTTGGGATGGAGGAATTTGTACTTGACTCTGTTCTTTGGACATTCCCGGCTGATCTGTCATTGTAGGCTGCTCTGTGGTCTCTATTTCTTTGCCTTTGGAAGTCCCTGTAGTTGGTATGTTGGCTTCCTGTGGAGGCCGCTGAGAAGTTCCTGCAGAGGATGTACCCATTTCTGGTCCTTGAGGTAGCTTGAATGCTACCTGTCCAAAAGAGTCCAGGTCAAGGGTCTTTTCAAGATCTCTCATAGCGTTTTCCATTTTTTCATGTTCACTAATATCTTCTATTAGGGTTCCTTCTACCCATTCATCCAAGTTTGCAAAATTCTAAATCTCTGGGATCCTATGGTGGATATAGGGGGATAACCTGTTCTTTGTTCTTCTGTCACATATTAAACTATTAGGGTCATAGGGCACCCACCAATAACTTTTCTTAATTTAAGGCGATCTTCTAAAGTCTTTTCAGCTTCTTGCCATGCATCTCTAGAATTGATGACAAAAGGGCCTAGCTGGTTCTTTATTATTAACTGGGCCTTCTTCTTTGCAACACAGAAATGGACTAAATCTGCATTGATGATATGTCTGAAATACTCTAGTGCAAATAATCTCATGGGCACATATTTAGGAAACTTGAAAGGGAAAAGTTCACACCCATACATTCTGATTTCTGTGTGGTTTTTGTACAGGTACCAGTCATCTATCCTGTATTGCTTTGAGAGCTGGAGAATTTTCTTCATGTCACCACTGATCCTAGGAGGGGAAACTCCTATCAACAGAGTGGTTACTGGATGTACAAATAAATCAATGAACTCATTATAAGTATAAGGGGACTCCAGGGTTTTATGAAAGATTGAACTCCAAAAGATCACAGACCTTCGATTTCCTTTTGAGTCCAATTTCCTGATGGGGAAAGAAAAGCTGTCTAGTTGATGATATAACAAAATGTGGTATATAAAAAATGTGTATTTGAAAACTCCTTCCCTTTCCAAATTCATGAATTGATCATGGATTTTATTGGCAATGAAAGTGGCATAGTCATATCTGACAACAGGGGGTTGTCGTGGAGTGAAGATTGATAGTAACACTAGGGTAATATCATCAACAAATTCACTGGAATTAAATCCCATGATCAGGGATATCATGTCGACAATGAGTCTACTAGTTTTAGTGAAACAAGTTTACAAATATGGAGGTGGACCTTTGGGCTAGTAGTTTGGTAACATGAAGGCTTGAGCAATGTAATTTATTTCTAATTGAGATAACTAAGGGGCTTTTTCAAGTAGATATCCCAGGGAAAGAGGGGCAAGGGGCTGAGTGAAGTGGAACTGTACCATTTCATTGATAGATTTGGCAATTATGGGAAAAAGGACAGTTTGGGATGGGGACATAACTGCTCTATGGACAGGGTCATAGTTGGCACAACAATGATGAATTATCTCTGGGAAAACATGGATTGAGGGGAGGAAATACATGGGAAGGTTAGATTCCCACAGTCCAAAAATGTTAGGTTTATTCAGATGAATATCTCTGATTTGGCATAAGATTTTGAGATGGTTACTATCACCAGATAAATCTTTTATTTGAAAATCTTTGTCGGCCAGGGGTAGATAATCTAAGTCTTTATGGGGTGCATTCATGGGCGCGACATTTATGGCTATAGGGGCTTCCATATTTGGTTCTTGTGTATTCAAAATGGAATTCGGGCTTTCTATGGGAAAACAGACTAAACAATAGCTTTGGGGTCTTTTTATGGTAGATATAGACTGTTTTTAACTTGAATTTGGCTTTTTCTGGTAAAATTCTCAGTAGAAAACTGAAATTGCAGGGTTGCAAGGTAAACTAGATAAATACCTGTGTTAAAGAGGAAAACTGTACAATGGCAGGTTGGTTGACAGGCTACGAGCTCATTGCAGTAGTCTTTCTGGTTGGGTGGCAGTTAGGAAATTGGAACAATGGCCTCAGTTGTTACTTTTGCATGGGAGCTTGGGACGTAGAAAACTACAGCGAAAATGACATTTTATCATTTATTTAACGAATTTCAGGTTGGTGGGTCTTTTTGCATTTATTAGGCAGATGACATAAGCGTGATGTGACGCTTTTTCATTATGTGGAGGGTGGTAATCGATTTGCATCGCACCGCTTTTGAGACTGGGCAGTTTTGGGCCGAGGGTGAGCGGGCATGTTTGTAGCACGACACGTGGCGGGGGTACGGGCGGGAAACTGCCTGGTGATCACGAGTTAAAGCGCGGTCACCAGGGGGCGCGATATCGTCCTCAGCCGTCGAATGAAAGTGGACTAATCGGATGGTGGACGAGCATGGGATATGGCGGGGATTTAATGTAGCGGGCCCGACATAATAGACAAAGTTTTAATCGTATTGGGGGCATTTTGATTGGTCGGGGGGATGGTTATTGATTAAACCAAATGGTTAATTAATCCCGTATTTTGTTGAAGCGGGGAAGGTTATTAATAAATTCCAGATAAATTTATTAATCCCTGTTTAATAGCGTTTATGGTTATATTTAACCGGGGCGGGGATACATAATATTTTGGGGATTTATATATAATTACATAATACGGGAAGGGTTAAAATTTATTTGGGAGTTATATAATAAATATGTATATAGTTAATATGAAGTAAAATGAAAACAAGCGCTAAGTAAATGTTAAAGATTTACTTTAAACTTAGGCTAAAGTGGGAAAATGGGTTTTTTGGTGATATTATGCATTTTCCTAAGTAAAATAGGAATTTCACTTAGGTAAACGCTATGAAATGAAATGAATGACTAATGGATGATTTTGAGTACTTAGGCTTTTAGATCATTGGGCCGAGGGTTCGGTACCTCTAGAAGTTAGAGAAATGCTTTGAGCCCCTTTGATTTTTCAAAGACCTTAATACTTAGGGGAAAAAACCGAAATCTTTAGGGAAAAATGTGAATGGAAGTTAGTTATTTAACCTTGTTTTGCTTGAATTGCATCAAGTGAAATGTCTGCTTTGCACTTTGTGATAAAAGTAAAAGTTAACACATTTAAAAGCATTTTTCACCACAAGTATCATTCTGCAACACCATCTACCTACCCTACCTAATTTAGCCTGACATTTTTTTCTTCTTTATTTGGATGCACTTAGACTGGCAAACCCTTATCCAATCATCCTTTTCTTTACATAGCAAGCCTACTTCAGTCTTCACTTATTACATCCAAGGGCTCAGATTAAAATGTTGAGCTCCTTTTTATTTACTCTACCCATCTACTTATCTGCCAAGATTACACTGTTTGGCCAGATATTTATTCTCTATCTCTAAAGCATGAAATTCAAATATGAACTAGCCAAGCTTGAGCTGTTTGACTATTCATCCATTGTGGCATAAGTTTAACAAGTTGCACACAATTTTTTATTATGGAAAATGAAATAGTAGTGGCATTTGGACTTGCACACTTTCCTGGTCTATTTCGTTTGGGGTTCATTTCTTTCAGTTTTTTGACCACTTTATTCTTTTTATCCTTTGATTTTTCTTTTAGGGTATACCCTCTTTACTTTTTTAAATTTTTTGATTTTTTGACAATATGGAAAACCTTTGCAACAAGAAAATGTATGAACATATTATAGAGCTCATCAAGTCAATCATGAAATATGACACCTATTGGTATAGGAGCATAACAGAACCCATACCAACAAGGATGGAATACACAAGCTAGGCCTTATCAAAGGCCTCCCATGACTTTCAATCCACAATTTCCATTTCTAGCAACGTTGGAATTACCGGATGTGTCTAGACTCACCAATGATCCAATACTTCATTCGCCATATTAGGCTTTGGTTCCTACTAATATTCCTAGAAATTGTTCGAAATTCAAAAGAAAGTTTGGAGAAGACCCCCAGGCCCTCGTTATGACTTACCACTTATGGTGTTCATCTAATTCCTAGGTTGAAGAATATATTTGTCTACGTCTTTTCTAGCGAACCCTAACAGGTGTTATCACGAAATGGTACATCAAGTTACCTTGAGGTGCCTATCAGGACTTCAATTCTTTGGTAATGGACTTCCTTAATCACTTCCAATCACTGGTTTGATATGAAACTGGTACCCATCTTCTTACGTCAATAAAAAAAATACTACTACTCACATATCTGATTATATCCATGAGTGGAGACATTGACGTCGCCTTATCAAGTTTGATATACCTAATGAGTTGTTAACTGAATAGTTTACCAAATAATTCGTTAACAAAATTGCCAAGGAAATAGCTATGAGAGGTTGTATAACCGAAGATCAAGCCATTGTTGATGCCCAATATTTAGATTTGGTATATTACCACTGGCATGTTATATGATCTCTTGCCTGATGCTCCGAGACAATCTATGGATCCACCATCTTCTAAACCTCTGAACGTACCGCTTGTCGATGGTATTATTGGGTTAATGACTCAAACTTCTAGTAAGATTTTTCTGAAATAAAAATATGTTTCGACTTCTTCATCCAATCCTCCTTCGAATCCCTCTCCAAATCCTCGTAAAAAGTCTAAGGTTAATGTCATTCAGTCTAATGTGGGAGACAAAGCCTCAAAAGGTAAAAATAAGGGTAAAGGAAAAGCGAAATTTGATACCCCAAAACAGTATCCTCCATAATCATTTGCTGATGATGCTTCTAAACGTAAGCCAAAATATCCTTGCCTCATTTGTGAAGAAGATCACTATACCAAGGATTATCCCCGTCGTGCAGAAGTTAGTCTCCTATTAAAAGGAACTCAAGGGACATCGACTGTACTGAAAGAACCTTTTCCATCATAGTAGAACCAATTGGTAAAACAACCACAATCTTCTATATCTTCGTGTTCTCAGGTTTATATGAGTGGAACAATACCTATTTCTGTCACCACTCGATCAAAAGACTATCCAAATCCTCCCAAATAGACTGTGGAGAAAGAAGTTACCGATACACCTTCTACTTCTACTCCACCTCGTTCTGGTCCTCTTCATATTGAGAGACCTAGCAATGACTCCATTATCTGACCACCTCCCAAGGACGTCCTTTGGAAATCATCTTACAATTCGAATGCAGGAGCTGCCCAACATTACAATATTGTCGCAGAGTTAACTCAAGTGCTTTCGATGATGTCTTCCTTGGAATTTCTCCAGAGCTGTCCATCGCAATAGAAAAAATTACCATCCACTATAGGAGGAATTGACCCTACTGACTCAAGATTGATTACTTTTGACCTAGAAAACCATGTTCCACGTTTTCCCCATCAACTTGCTTTCTTAATCCAAGTAATTATAAAATTAAAGACCATTCATTGGACTGTGATTGATGAGGGTGCTTCCACCTGCATCATGGCTGTTTCATGTTGGAAATCTATAGGATTTCTACTTCTCAACTAGTCTATGAATACCTTAGAAGCCTTTGATGGCAGAGGATCTCATCCTTACGGTATTCTCTCGAGCTTTCCCATCATGTTGGAAGGGAAAAATGTTGAATTAGAAGTAGAAGTCATTGATGAAATTTTGAATTATAACCTTATACTTGGAGGAAATTGGACTCATGCTATGTTTTTTGTCGTTTCTTCTTTGTTCTATGTGCTATATTTTCCTCATGAGGGGAAAATAGTCACCGTTGATCAGTTAGCCCTTTTCTCTTCTGGTTCTTCGAATGGCAACGTGCCATATGTGGGAAAGACTGACATTCCTTATGAGAGCGTTGGGGTGGGTCTTTTCAAAGACTATTATCTTATGGGAAATTTTTCTCTTCCACCTCCAAACGTCGCTTCTATAAACATGATCTCCACTTCTTATGATCCTTGGATCATTCCTTCTCCCTATCAGGTTGATTCTTTTAGCGATGCCATGCCACTCAGCCTAGTAGAACAATCATATCAAGCTGTTGCTTTGGCTTCGATGACCGCTTCTGAAAGTCATGCTACTCTTAGTATGCAGCTAGACGTGTATTCACAATCCCCTTGGCTTGGTTCTTGGGATTCTCCGGATCCCTTGAACGAGAAATTTCCCACTGACAAGAGTTTCACTGAGGTTATGTCTCTTGAGGAAAGTCCCTGGAATGATGATCATCATCGTTCCTCATTTCTCTCGAGTCTTGGAGAGATTTCATCATGTTTAGATACCTTTGTGTCCCGTACACTCACCGATACACTTGAAATGCCCATTTTGGTGCATGAAGTTTTGTCTTAGGGAAACATGGGGAACATTACTACTACGATGCCTATCGACATTTCTGTTAAACCAGGAACTGTCGAGAACATCCATGTTGGGGTTTCTTGTTCTCTTGATGAGATGAATATTTACACTGCCTTTTTTAAGGAATTCCACGACGTCTTGTCTGGTCATATGAAGAAATGCCTGGCATAGATCCAAGTATAATTGTGCATTAAATTCCTACCTATCCAGATGCGAAGCTTGTTCGTCAGCAAATTCGTCTAGTGCACCCTAGAAAGGAAGCCACTATAAAGGGAGAGGTTGAAAAAATTATAAAGTCTTGTTTCATTTACCTCATTCCGTTAATAGATTGGGTTTCAAACATTGTCCCTGTGACTAAAAGACAAGGGACTATTCACGTTTATGTTGATTATTGTGATATCAATCAGGTGTGTCCTAAAGGCAATTATCCAACTCCTTTTATCGATCAAATCATTGATGAGTTTGCTGGGAGTGAGAATTTTTTCTTTTATGGATGGTTTTTCTGGCTACAACCAGATTAACATTATTCCAATTGATCAACATAAAACTGATTTTATTTGTCCACGGGGAACCTTTGCCTACTAAAAACTCCCTTTTGATCTAAAAAATGCTGGCATTACCTTCCAACGAGGGATGCCTTATGATTTTCATGACATAAAACACATCTTTCAACTGTATCTTGACGACTTACCAACTCATTTTTCTAAGCATCATGATCATCTTGACCACCTACGAGCGATTTTTCTTCGTTGTAAACACCACAATATTCGTTTAAATCCGCTTAAGTGTGTCTTCTGCGTTGAATCTGTTCATCTCCTAGGGTTTGTGGTATCTAAGGAAGGCATCTAGATTGATCCTCTCAAAGTTGAGGCCATTGTAAATTTACCCTCTCCGTCATCTTTACATCAATTGTAGAGCTTACAAGGGAAAACTAATTTCCTTCGTCGTTTTGTACCTGTTGGCCCTCAATTTTGGTCATTTTTTCCTATCCTAAAACCATCCATTTACCACCATATCCCATCATATATCACTTACATATGCTTCATTTCACTCTTATTTTGCATATTCAGGTAACTAATTAAGTTTTTCAATTTTTAGAGATTTTTGTAAAAACTGGGTTTTAAGAGTAAATTTGGACTGCACTAAAAATTCCCATAATAGCTTTGTTAAAGTCATCTGTGCAGGACACCTAGGCGAGAGCTGAGTGCATATTTGGAGATATTAGGAAATAGGAATGGATGAACACCTATTGGTTCGGTCAAACTGAGAAAACACAAGCATTGTCAACACTGGTCAAACTTGACTGTCATTCATAAATCCTTATTAAAAAGGGGCAACATATTATTTTTAGGATTTTTCATAATTTTGTGAATCAAACTTAATGAATTTGACCTAGATCGATGGATTAGGATAGATGAATACTGTTAGAGCTATTGTAGCTAAGTTTTTGGATAATTTTCTTATTTAAAATGAGTTTATGAACCATTCATATATGAATTTGTATTCAGACTATTGAAGACCTTTTGATAATTTAAAGAATACTTTCTACTGTTCTAAGTTGATGTTCATGCTGTGGATGTTTTCATAAGTTAGTTGTAGCTGAGAGTGCCTTAGGTGTACAAGGCAAGGTTGGAGGGCCCCCATACCAAGCTAAGTACCCTTTGATAACATTAGTAGAATTTTAATTTCATTATTTTTTGTTTTAGATTTATGCTTTAGTTATTTGGATGTGTGATGTTTCTTGTGTGATTTTGGGATGATCACAGTTTAAAATAAAATTTGCATATGAAAGGACAAACAAGAATTTAAGTTAAATTATCCTTCTATCAAGTTATGAATCATAGCTAAAATCATCATTTTTGCATTTTTTGTATTATTTCTTGAATTTCAGTTTTATTTGATGCAATGGTAATGATATTGGAGTAGATCTGTGAGGAAGGACAATCGGGTTCTCCTAAGTTAGGATCCTCTTCTGTTGCTATCTACAGATTACAAATCATTTCTCTTTAGTTTCTCTTCTTAGGGACAATACTGTGAGGAAGGACAACCAAGATCTCCTGAGTTAGGAGCCTCTTCTCTTGCCTGTTGCATCTTGAACAAGAAACTTGTTAGTATTTTAAGACTTAGATTATATTTGTAATATGCGCTTCCTTTAACTTTATAGTCTTGCCTTCCTAATTTGATTTCACCCGAAATCCATATATTTTGGACATGCTTCCAAGTCTACAAAATCGAATTGACAAGTAAAACACGTGTTAGTTTACTTAGTAAATTGACCTTACCTTTTTGGAACCATTGCCGGGGAAGATTATTCAAAGTTAATCAAAATAGGGATCTTTAAAAAATCATAAAAAACAAATAAAAACAAAATAAAAACATAAAAAATAGATAGGATTTTTCATTATGGTCATTTATGCGTAGACAAAGAGATGAAAAAGGTAGATACATAAAACAAGACCCCCTAATTACTAAACCACTGGTAGAAGCAGGACTACCTCCATTTGAATTAACTACACCAATTGTTGGAAAACCAACTTTGGGAGAGTTAGAGGAAAAGCAATGTTTAGGACAAAGGTTAACTCTTGTTGAAAGACAAACTTTGTCAGCTTATGAAGTGAAGAGAAAACATAAACATATAGGAACATCTTCCATAGGAAAACAAAGAGAGACAAGAAAACAAATTTATCAGTCTATTCTTGAACAAATAGATCAACCTATCTTTGAATAGATAAAACAAGTTGAATCTCAAGTTGTTACTAAAAGATTTGAAACTTCTGAAAAATATATGGCAGAAGAAGGGCAAGGATCAAATATCCTCACTCCAGAACAAAGGTTACAATATGAAAAGCAAAAAAAAGAATGGAAAAGAAGAACAGATGAAGATGCAAGAAGAGAGGCATAAAGGAAAAGAGAGGAATATGTAGAAATAGAAAATGATGCAGAAGATACTTTTGGATTTTCAATTGTAGATACTAGAGAAATTATAGGAGAAGAGGTAAAAATGAAGAATATTCCACCTTCAATTTTACCAAATTTTTATGGAATGTCTTCTGAAGATTCTGATTCATCCATGTTTGAATTTGATATCTTATATAGAGCTTATGGTTATACTAATGATACACATAAGCCTCATCTTTTCCCTACTACTCTTAAAGCAACTGCCTTAAAATGGTTTATGGGATTATGATAACACTCTATTACTTGGGAAAAAATGAAGAATTTTTTCTTAAGAAATATGAAGCCTATTACAGGCCTAGAGATTCAAAAAGAAGATATTTTTAGAATGTCTCAACAAGAAGATGAGAGTTTGGAAGAAAATTTGGAACGATATCTTTACAACTTGGAAAAATCCAAACAACATTCTCTAAATCCTGGTACCATTAGAACAATTTTTCATAAAGGAATAAGAGAAGAGTATCTTGATATTCTCAATGTAATGGGTAAAGGAAATATTTCATACTTAACATTTGATGAAATTGTTGAATTATGTCAAAAGTACTCTAGAGGTAGATCCAAAACAGAAAGCCAACTTTGGAAGAGTTAGAGGAAAAGCAACGTTTAGGACAAAGGTTAACTCTTGTTGAAAGACAAACTTTGTTAGCTTATGAAGTGAAGAGAAAGCATAAACATATAGGAACATCTTCCATAGGAAAACAAAGAGAGACAAGAAAACAAATTGATCAGTCTATTCTTGAACAAATAGATCAACCTATCTTTGAATAGATAAAACAAGTTGAATTTCAAGTTGTTACTAAAAGATTTGAAACTTCTGAAAAATATATGGCAGAAGAAGGGCAAGGATCAAATGTCCTCACTCTAGAACAAAGGTTACAATATGAAAAGCAACAAAAATAATGGAAAAGAAGAAGAGACGAAGACGCAAGAAGAGAAGCAGAAAGGAAAAGAGAAGAAGATGTCAAAAGAGAATATGATCACAAGAGAAGACAAGATGTATAAATAGAAGATGATGAAGAAGATACTTTTGGATTTTCAATTGTAGATACTAGAGAAATTCTAGGAGAAGAGGTAAAAATGAAGAATATTCCACCTTCAGTTTTACCAAATTTTATGGAAAGTCTTCTAAAGATTCTGATTCATCCATGTTTGCATTTGATATCTTATGTAGCACTTATGGTTATACTAATGATACACATAAGCCTCATCTTTTCCCTACTACTCTTAAAGCAGTTACCTTAAAATGGTTTATGGGATTACAATAACACTCTATTACTTGGGAAAAAAATGAAGATTTTTTTCTTAAGAAATATGAAGCCTATTGTAGGCCTAGAGATTCAAAAGAAGATATTTTTAGAATGTCTCAACACGAAGATGAGAGTTTGGAAGAATATTTGGAATGATTTCTTTACAACCTGTAAAAATCCAAACAGCATTCTCTAAATCCTGATACCATTAGAACAATTTTTCATAAAGGAATAAGAGATGAGTATCTTGATATTCTCAATGTAATGGGTAAATGAGATATTTCATACTTACCATTTGATGAAATTGTTTAATTATGTCAAAAGTACTCTAGAGGTAGATCTAAAATAGAAAAAAGAGATATAACTTCTAGAGCTTCTAAATCAACAACAGGAGGAGTAACAAGAGCAGAAATAGGGAGTTTATTAGAAAACTTTAAAATAGATATTTTGAGAACCTTAGGAACACAAGTTGATGTATTAAAATCAAACAAGAAACAAGAAGAAGAAGAACAAACAATGTCAATCTTTTGTCCTAAGTGTAGGAAGAAGCATCTTTTACGAGAATGTCTTTTGGATAATATACATGTTTGTGGACTTTGTACAAAAAATCATGTTACAGATGATTTTCCAACATTAAAAGAGTTGCAAGAAGGTCAATTAGAAGAAACTCAAGGATTTTACTATATGACACCAATAAGAGCTTGGCAACCACATTTTGCAGGTACATCTCAACAATTTCCTCAACAAATTCCCCAGAAATTTCAGTATCAAAATTCATGAATACTCCTATGCCATGGTAGGTTTGGCCTCCTCAACAAAACCAAAACCAACCTTCACAAAGTTGGCGAGGATATGCTTATGGATCTAAACCTCCTCAAAATTTTTTCCCTCAACAATATCCATCTTACAAGTCATATAAACAACCATATCCTCAACAATCATTCCCATATCAGCAATTCTAGCAATCCCATCTATCAAATCCATTCACATAACAATCAATGCCTGCACTAACTCAATCTCAACAGTTTTAGCTGCCTTCTAACCAACCACCACCCAAACCAACTCAATTACTAACTCGACCATTAGCAAATCTGATTAATAGAGTGGAGAGGCAAGCTTATAATGTGGAAGAAACAATATTATTTCCTACATATTCTATTCTTCCTATTCAAGACATCCACTTGAGGTCAGGAAAAGTTCTCCAAGAAGATTCTCCACCAATCATAGAAGAACAAATTGAAGAAGGAAAGCAGTCTAAAAATTCTAATCCAAGGAATCGAATTCAGAAAAGCAAAACTATTATGACTCAGACACCACCTTTCCCAGAAAGGTTAGTTGAATAGAAAGCTTCATTTTCTCTTCTTGAATTTGTTATCATAGATGAATTAAAGAATTATTATGTCAAAATTCCTTTGTTACAAGCTATTAAAAATATTCCAATATATACAAAAAAAATAAAGGAATTATGCATTAAGAAAATTGGCAGAAAGAAAAGAGTTCCACCTACAATCTAGGTCACTGGAAAACTATCTAGTCTCATGTCTACAAAAACAAAAATTGAAAAATATATTGATCTAGGGATACCTATGGTTACCATTTGAATCAATAATTTTTCAGTTCCTAAAACATTAATTGATCTAGGAGTTGCTATAAATGTCACGACAATAGAAACTATGAAGTATTTAAAACTGCCAAATATCTAACCTACTACTACATTTTTAGAACTAGAAGATAGATCTAAAGTAGTACCAAAAGGAAAACTAGAAGACATAATTGTTTCTTTGGATTCATTGGAATATCTAGTATACTTTCTAATCTTGCAATTAAAAACTAATCAAGGAGGCCATCATTTAATTCTTGGTAGACCATGGTTAGCAACAACAAATGCATTCATTCGATGCAGATTAGGAAGCATGATCATCGCATATGGAGATGAAAGGAAACATATCAAACTCTATCCTCCTGATCAATCACATTCTTTAATACCATGGGTTGATGATCAACAAGAAGAAACTATACCTGTTTTAAGTATTAATCAAGCCTTTAATTTTAGAGAAGATTAAGAAAATGAGGATTTAATAAAACTTTTTATCTCAGAACTTGATATTTCTGAGCAACTAAGAATAACACAATATGAAGCTGCAAATAATCTTTTAATTCAATGTTTTCAGGAAAATTGTACTATTCAATCGTTACAAAATTCATTTGAAAACATTTTTCCTGTGAACTCAATTACCAATTCTTAAAGCAAAATCACTGAAATCAATCCTCCTAAGAATTTAAATATTGGTAATAATATAAAATCATCACAAGAACAACAGGTAATTGCATTATCACAGAAATATACGAAAGATTTTTCCTGGGACTATACAGACATGCAGGGAATCCATCGAAAAACATGTTTCCATCACATTTATATAGATGAAACAATCAAGTTAGTAAGACAACCACAAAGATGGATGAATCCAATGATGAAAGAGATAGTAAAATAAGAATTGCATAAACTATTACAGGCAGGATTTATCTACCCTATCTCTGATAGCCAATGGGTTTCTCCTTTAGTTGTGGTACCAAAGAAAAATGGCAAATGGAGAATATGTGTAGACTATAGGGAACTGAACAAAGAAACATTGAAAGATCATTTCTCACTACCATTCATGGATCAAGTAGTAGACTCATTAGTAGGGAAAAAGTTCTTTTCTTTTCTTGATGGATTTAGTGGATACAATCAGATCAAGATATCATTAGAAGACTATGATAAAACTACATTTACTTGTCCACGGGGAACATATTCTTATAATGTTTTACTTTTTGGACTATGTAATGCACCTTATACATTTCAAAGAGCAGTCTTAGCCATCTTTGCAGATCTTATACATGAATTTGTTGAAATCTACATGGATGATTTTACTGTTTATGGAAGTAGATTTGATGATTGTTTAAATAATCTTGAAAAAGTTCTAAAAATATGCACAAAGACAAACTTATCCCGCAAAAATGAAAAGTGTTTTATGACGCTAACAGAAGGGATAGTGTTGGGACACCACATTTTTTCTTCTGGAATTAAGGTAGACCCAAAAAAGATACAAGTCATTGTAAACTTAATGCCACCAAAAACACAAAAATTACTAAGAAGTTTCTTGGTATATGCAGGCTACTACAGAAGATTCATTGAAAATTTCAGCAAGATAACTTTACCCTTATTCAAATTACTTGCAAAATACATTGAGTTTCATTGGACTACAAATTGTCAAAATGCATTTGAAAGACTAAAATATTTTTTTTTTTTTTGTAGCACCCATTCTCGGAGGACCAAACTGGTCGTTGCCATTCCACATATCCACTGATGCATCAGACACAACTATAGGAGCATCTCTAGGACAAAAAAAAATCAGTTTAACTATGCCATCTATTTCATAAGAAAAAAATTAACTTCAGTAGAATTAAACTACATAGTAACTAAAAAAGAAATGCTAGCTGTTGTCCATGCAATCAATAAATTTAGGCATTACATAACAGGCTATCAAGTATTTATTCATACGGATCATTCTGATATTAAATACATAATGAACAAAACAATAACTAATGGCAAAACTACTAGATGGCTATTACTAATGCAAGAAATCAATATCACTGTTTTAGATCGACCAAGAAAAGATAATCAAGTGGCATATTTTTTGTCAAGACTTAATTCTCCCGATGATCTTATCCTAGTTTCAAAAAAATTTCCTGATGATAATCTATTTGTTGTAACAGCTAAAACCCTGTGGTTTGCAGATATAGCAAACTGTTTGTCATTTGGAATATTACCATTCCATTTCACTAGCAAGCAGAAATGGAAAATAATTACACAAAGTGCTAGATATAATTGGGTCAATGGTGACCTCTTTTATAGTAGTCCTAGTCTTTTGATAAGAAAATGTGTGAAAGAATATGAAATTATTGATATTCTAAAAGCATGTCATGATAAACCATGTGGTGGCCATTTTGCAGATACATGAACATCATACAAGGTGTTCAAACTTAGCTACTATTGGCCAACAATTTTCGAAGACTCAAAGACCTATTTCAAAAGATGTGATAGCTGTCAAAGAACTAGAAGACCTATAGTATCAGATGAGATGCCATTAAAACCACAAGTACTTATAGAACCATTTGAACAATGAGCTCTAGACTTTGTGGGACCAATTAACCCACCTTCAAATGGAAAGAGGTACATCCTAGTATGTACATCCTATGTTACAAAATGGGTTGAAGCAAAAACAATGGCAAGAGAAACATAAGACAATGGTTTCTTTTCTTTTTGAAGAAATCTTTGTAAGATTCGGAGTTCCAAGACAAATTGTTACAGACCAGGGAAGACAGTTCACTTCTAAACTTGTTCGAGATCTTACAAAAAATACAAAATCAAGCATAGAAAGTCTATTCCGTATCATTCACAAGAAAATAGACAAGTAGAATCTACTAATAAGGTTCTAGAAAACATCATGACAAAGACAATACAAATGAACAAAGAACATTGGTCAGAAAAATTGAAAGATGCATTATAGGCATACAGAATTACATGGAAAAACACTATTGGATTTAGTCCATATCAATTGGTATATTGTAAGGAAGTTCTGTTACCAATCGAATTTCAAATTCATACATTCAAGCCTGCAACAGAATTAGGATTGGATTTGTTAGAAGCTCAACAACAGAGGCTTATGCAATTTAATGAACTAGATGGGATCATAGAACAAGAAATTGAACATACCTCACTAGTACAACAACAAAGAATCAAATGGCATGACAAATTTATCAAAAACAAATTTTTTCATAAGGGAGACAAGGCACTTCTTTTTGATTCCAAGTACAAATATTTCAAAGCTAAGTTCACTACTCATTGACTTGGACCATATGAAATAGAAGAAATATTTGACAATGGAGCAGTAAAGATAAAAAAAATCGATGAAGCAACAATTTCTTTTCTAGTTAATGGTCATAGACTCAAAGTTTACAACAAACCTATCAATAAAGAAGACTTTTTGAGAAGAAGACAATATGAAAGTATTGGAAAAACATAGTAATATGCCTTCCCTATTTCCAGAAAAAAGAAAAAAGAAAAAAGAAAAAAAGTCAAAAAGTTAAAAAATAATAAAAGAGTTTGGTTGTGAAAATCCAGGATACTGGTATAATACAAACTCGAATTGATATCGAAAAAACCAACTTGTTTGGCCAATATGAATTCTCTCCTTTATGTTTTTTCATTTTTATAGGATCATCCTCCAAAAACTTAAAGACTTGAGGACAAGTCTTAAGATCAACAAAGGGGGAGATTTATAATAAAATAAAAAAACCATGCAATGGTTTAATATCAAGCAATTGTACTATAGAAGGGACCCGTTTCAAACAAAATCAACATTCATCAATAAGGGACCTATTTCAAATAAGATCAATATCATATACAAAAGGGACCTATTTAAAATCAATAGCAAAGGGACCTGAGAAGTAGCTACAAGCATCTATTTACAATCCAATATTGACAAGAACTCATTTTGAAAAAGGTCAAGTGTTGAAAAACAATCAAGCATTAACAAGGAACCATCAAGTAAAAGGGAAAAGTACTATAAGTTTAAAAGCATTCTTAAAACCTTTGAGTTTGATTTTTTTTAAAGATTGATAAATTAGTTTAAAATTTTAATATGCAATACTTCATGTATATTGTAGATTATCCTAGATCACCATACATATTCATTCATTTAATCATTTAACCATGTATTCACATCTCATCTCCTCACCAAACCATACGTTCACATATCATTACCTAATTATATCATTTGCAATTTTTGACCAATATTGTTGGCCACATATCCTTGTGAATTTTTTTGCTCATCATGGAGAAATTGTCTATACAACTTGAAGGATTAGTTTATGCATCTACAAAACAAACACAAGAAGTTAGTATCACTATAAAAATATGAAGAAAATTTGATTTGAAATGACCTAAAACTATGGTCATTTCAAAATCAAATATATGATGAAAGAGGACAAAAATTACGATGATAAAAATATGCATATGCAACATGTATATAAGTATAATGGACAAGAAAACTATGATGAGCTAAGGTTGCATGCAATATGAAATCATAAGCTAAGGTTGCATACAAAATGAAATCATAAACTAGGGGCCTCATGGTTATGAGTATTCAAAACTCTAAACATGCAAACTATGATGCGACCTTAGTAATATAAAACAAGACTGTGTCAAAGGGTGTACAAAAGGTAGCACAATCATAAGTAAATGAACCATGATGGATTGTGATGCGTTGACACAAGTGGTAGCCCAAATACAAAAAGGAAAAGACATCTAAAACAATGAAATTGTCAAAACCATATCAAAGGGACATAGACAAAGACTCTGCATATTTTCCTTCATCTTCATAGTGAAACTCAACTCAGAGATAGAGAGAAGTATTACGCATTCACCCATAGTGTAATGAAGCTCTAACCAAAGGAAAAATGCAGAGAGTAAACCTGTATCGTGGAGAGACTGCGTGAAAGAGAAGTGTGAAAATTGAAGAGCATCATGGTGAAATAAGGAGAAGAAGAGTCCCGAGCAACGCGGAGAAATAAGGAAAGGAAAACCCTGTGTTGCGTAGAGCATTTAAAGGAACTTGGTCGATTGAGGAAAGAGAAAGCGATTGGGATTTCCTCTGTGCCAAGCTCCAACAAAATCCACAAAAAACGTAGAGAACTCCTCAATTAATGCAGTAACTCAGTGATAAGGTAAGCGCCAAAGACTTCTTAAACAACTAATAATGATTTCGAAAAGTTAAACTCCAGATTTGTTTAAGATGTGTCACAATGGGAGAAAAATACGACTTTAGTTCAGGATTGTTAATTATTTGTCATCTTAAAAATCCTCTACCACCTGTAGAATCCATGATTTCTCAAGATATTAGAAATGAGTTTAATTTAAACTATATGTTTACACAGGACAAACAAATCATTAACAGGAGGTTTCTATGAGTTTTTCTAGAAAATATTCTTGTAGTTCAGGTATCAAAACCATGATTTCATCATGCAATTTTTATCAAAGACATTGCACAATGAATTTCATTAAAAAAC
This sequence comes from Pinus taeda, assembly GCA_000404065.3. Classification (NCBI taxonomy): domain Eukaryota; kingdom Viridiplantae; phylum Streptophyta; class Pinopsida; order Pinales; family Pinaceae; genus Pinus; species Pinus taeda. The sequence goes on from APFE030875545.1 coordinate 169,024, forward strand.
ACATTACGTAATTTCTAAAACAGAGGAGGTTTTTTCATAAGTTTTATGAGGAAATACGATTTGCAAAAACAAAAAGTAAAATATGCCATCTACAAAGCAGAGGAACATGAGGGCATTCATATTTTGCTTCAAGCTGCATGGGAAGAGGCTACACGTTTAGGTACAACAGGGGAAACATCACTCAGAAGGTCCAAACAGAGGAAGCAAGCATGAGGATATGCTTGAGTATCAGAAAGGGGGAGATGTTGGCCCTCAATTTTGGTCATTTTTTCCTATCCTAAACCCATCCATTTACCACCATATTCCATCATATTTGACTTAAATATGCTTCATTCACTCTTATTTTGCATATTCAGGTAACTAAATTAAGTTTTTCATTTTTTAGAGATTTTTGTAAAAATTGGGTTTTAAGAGTAAATTTGGACTGCACTAAAAATTCCCGTAATAGATCCGTTAAAGTCATATGTGCAAGACACCTAGGAAAGAGTTGAGCGCATATTTGGAAAGCTTGGGAACCAAGGATGGATGAACAACTATTGGTTCAGTCAAACTAAGCAAACTTTCAACGCTGGTCAAACTTGACCTATCTTTCAGAAATCCCTATTAAAAAGGGGCAAAATATTAATTTTTGGAATTTTGCATAATTTTGTGTACCAAACTTGATGAGTTCGACTTGGATCGGTGGATTAGGATAGATAAATTCTATTAGAGCTATTGTAGCTAAGTTTGTGGATAATTTTTCTTATTTAAACTGAGTTTATGAACCATTCATATATGTAATTTGTATTCAAACTATTGGATACCTTTTGATAATTTGAAGATTACTTTCTACTATTCTAAGTTGTTGTTCATGCTGTGGATATTTTTATAAGTTAGTTGTAGCTGAGAGTTCCTTAGGTGTACAAGGCAAGGTTGGAGGGCCCCCATACCAAGCTAAGTACACTTTGATTACATTATTAGAATTTTAATTTCAATATTTATTGTTTTAGATTTATGCTTCAATTATTTAGACGTGTGATGTTTCTTGTGTGATTTTGGGACGATGATAGTTTAAAATCAAATTTTCATATGAAAGGAAAAACAATAATTTAAGTTAAATTCTCTTTCTATCAAGTTTTGAATCATAGCTAAAATCACCCTTTTTGCATTTCTTGTATTATTTATTGAATTTAAGTTTTATTTGATGCAATGGTAATGATATTGGAGTAGATCTATGAGGAAGGGCAACTATGTTCTCCTAATTTAGGAGCCTCTTCTCTTGCTATCTACACATTACAAATCATTTCTATTTAGTTTCTCTTCTTGGGGACAATACTGTGAGGAAGGAGAACCAGGATCTCCTAAGTTAGGAGACTCTCCTCTTGCTCGCTGCATCTTGAACAAGAAACTTGTTAGTCTTTTAAAACTTAGATTATATTTGTAATATTCACTTCCTTTAACTTTATAGTCTTTCCTTCCTAATTTGATTTCACCTGAAATCCATATATTTTTGACATTCTTCTAAGTCTACAAACTCGGATTGACAAGTAAAACACATGTGTTAGTTTACTTAGTAAATTGACCTTACAGTACCCAATTATGCAAAACTTGCCAAGGGATTTACTCGTTTTTTGAAAAAGGGGATCCCATTTATTTGGGATGAAATCACTCAAAAATATTTCAATGCATTTAAGAACACCCTCATTAGTGCTCCTTTGCTTCATCCCCCCAAATATCATCGTGATTACTTCTTGTACTTGGACGCAACCGATATTACTATTGCCATGGAATTGGTGCAAGACGATGATGATGGAAATGAACATGTGATCTACTACTTAAGCCAAAATATTATCGATATCGAAACTCGATATGCCCATGTCGAGAAACTCGCTTTAGCATCTGTTCACATTGTTCAATGCTTTCGACACTATATTCTCTTGCAAAAAACCATGTGATTTTCGATTACAACCCCATGACCTACATCGTGACTCGTCAGTTGCTGGGGGACAAGTATTCTAAGTTTATTGTTATCCTTCAAGAGTTTAATTTGGACTTTTCTACAACCAAATCAAAGAAATCATTGGTTTTGGTTGAATTAATTTGTGACCTTCCTTCCACAACCACATATATGGGTTTTGATGAGCTCATTCCTGATGAGACTCTCTTTCTCACCATCACTTTTGACCCATGGTACGTGGATATTATTGTCTATCTCAAAACCCAAACTTTTCGATCAGATTTTTCCAATTCTAAACATTGTTAAATTTGACATCAGACCCAACCATATCGAACCATTGGCGATACTTTGTACCGTGTTGATGTTAATTCTATCCTTTGTAGATGTTTGACACTTGAAGAAGCTAAGAGAGTCCTTAACGATTTCCATTCTGGGGCTTGTGGTGGTCACATGTCAGGGTATGATATTAGTTAGAAAATTCTTCGTGCTAGCTATTTATGGCTTTCAATATTTAAAGATTGCATTTTAGCAGTCCAAAAATGTCACACCTGCTAGATTTACAATCGTAAACTGCAGGCTCCACCTACACCACTACACCCAGTTGTTACCGTTGCCCCTTTTCTAAATGGGGTATTGATTTCTTGACATGTAACCTTTGCTCATCCAGGGGGCATGGTTATATCATCATTTCCATTGATTATTTCACTAAATGGGCTGAGGCAATGCCCACACGTGATGATGACAGTAAAACTGTTGCTCAATTTTTTTCAACCATCTCATAGCTCGGTTTGGTGTCCCTCAAGCCATCATTACTGATCATGGATGTCATTTCCAAAATTACATGATGGCAAAGCTCGCTGCTCAGTTCGATTTGCATCATGACAACTCAAATCCTTAGTATCCACAGGCCAAAGGCCAAGTTGAGGCAGTCAACAAAGTCTTGGTCACTATGCTTCAACACACGATTGGGATGCATAAATCAAATTGACATATTATGCTATTTTCATATCTTTAGGCTTACCGAACTGCAACTAAGAATGCCACTAGATTTACACTGTTTCAGTAGGTGTATGGTCTGGAGGCAACTCTTCCAATTGAGTGTGAAATTCCTTCACTGAAACTAGTTGTCGAATTACTCCTTGATACCTCACTTCAAGAGGAATGTTTACTTTACCTTGAAAGGCTTGATGAAACTTGTTTCTTTGCATCATTAGTAATTGAAGCCCAAAATAAATGAGTTAAAGCTCAATAGAATAAAATTGTTTCTCCCGACATCTTTCCTGAGGGTGACTTTGTTGGGTCCCTATAATACTAGTGATTACCCCATTACTATTGTAGTTATACCCCTTATTAATATTGTTGTGCTCCTATTTCCCCCATATTGTTATTACTGTGCCCCATAGAATCCCTCTATTGTTATTTTTGTGGCTTTATATTATTATTGTTAGGTCGGCTATGTTATATTGTGACTCCTTAGACTCCTATATATAGAAAGGAGGTTTTGTCATTTGTATCATCGAAGAATTGTTCATTTATGTAATGTAAAGGAGGTTGCCCCCTCGAAGAGGCTGAATTCTAAGGCGTGGATCTCTCTTTTCTATCTTTTTGTGAGCTGGTCTCATAACAAATTTCTTCTCTAAGCAAGATGATTATGATGAATATGAATTTGTATTCATAAAAAAGAAATCAACTAATTAGTTCCATCACTCCAAAGGAGGTAATGAAGAATCACATGAAGATAATGACCATGGTGGAAGCTAAGAAGTATTATTCATGGAATTCAAAAATGGTAATGATTCAAGGCTAGAAGGAAATGTAGATGAATTATTAATGACTGTCATTAAAGAAAATGAAAAATTATGAAATAAAATCGTCTCTCTGAAGGTTGAAAATGACAAAACAAAAAGAAGGGAAGACCTCCTGAAAAATAATCTAAAAGAAAGAGAAGAAGTTTGTGAAGAACGTGAAGCCGAAATAGTATCTCTAAGGAAGTAATTGGAGCAAGTTAAGAAGGGTTGGGAAAGCTTTCAAATACTGGACACTATCCTAAATAATCAAAAACCTCAACATGACAAATATGGAATCAGTTTTAAAGGAGAATCATCAAGTACTAAGAACAATGCGAAAAGCTATGTCGACGTACTTTCTAGCAACCCAAAAGAAGAAATATTATTTCATCAAAGGCCCATCTCAGATCCAAAATGAAGAGAGAGTAACTTTAAGGAATAATATTGATTCAAATCATGGCTATTACAATAGGTACAAAACTATCTTTTCTGGACATTGTTTTTATTGTAAAAATTTTGGTCATCAAGCTAGACATTGCATGGCCTATAAGAATGAAATACCAAAATTGAAGGATCAAACAAAAAAATAATATGGTCCCAAAGGGCAAGGAAAAATGAATACCTACAACTCTTTTGATCCCTTGGCCAAATTTGATCAAATTTTCTCATTATGTAATGATAATGGACACAATGAAAAAAATTTCCCCCTAAGAGGAAGAAAAGCAAAAAATGAGAATCCCAACACGGATAAATGTGGTCTATCTCTATGTGTTCATAGTGATGAAAATCATTGGTTTGTGGATAGTGGGTGCTCCAGACACATGACAGGGGATAAAAGGAATTTTTTCTCATTCAACAAAAAGGAAGGAAATGTATCCTTTGCAAGTGGATCTGCCAAAATTGCTAGAAAAGGAATTGTTACCCTTATAAATGGAAAAGGAAAAGCTCAAAATTATTTACTAGTAAATGGGCTCAAACACAATCTCTGAGTGCTACCCAAATCTTTGATCAAGGACTAAAGTTATCTTTAGCACTAAAGACTATAAAATAAGGTACTCTTCCTCAAGGGAACTTGTGGCGAAAGGGGTTATAACACTAGAAAACATCTACATTCTAAACAAAATTCAAGAATATAAATGTTACTTAAGTCAAACAAATGAATGTTGGTTGTGGCACAAGCGACTTAGACATGCAAGCTTCGATAACTTGATCAATATCAATAAGATTAATGTAGTACGAGACATCCCAAAGATATTCAAGCCAAATCATGGAGTATGTGGTCCATGTCAACATGGGAAGCAAACTAGAAATTACCATAAGACCAAAGAATTTTCTACATCAAAGCCTTTGGAGATCATCCATGTTGATTTTTGTTGACCAATTAGAACACTGGCACTCTAAGGAGAAAGGTACTTTGCTTTATTTGTTGATGACTATACTAGAATGATGTGGGTATATTTCATAAAATATAAATTTGAAGCCTTTGAGTGTTTTAAGAATCTTAAAGCTCTTGTAGAAAACGAAAAGGACTCCAATATTAAGTGTCTCAGAAAAATCAGAGGGAGAGAATTCACATCAAAACAATTTGATGAATTCTGTAAAGAACATGGAATTGAAAGAGAACTCTCTACTGCTAGAACACCTAAGCAAAATGAGGTAGTTGAAAGAAGAAATCGAACAGTTCAATAAATGGGAAGAACAATGTTAATAACAGTTGACTTGTAGCCCAAATTCTGGAGAGAAGCACTTAGGACAACTGTCTATACCTTGAATTGAACTCAATTAAGAAGAAATAATGAGAAGACTCCCTATGAATTATGCAAAGGAAGAGCTGCCTCAGTAAAATATTTCAAGATTTTTGGAAGCAAGTGCTTCATAAAAATCAATGATGGCTCACTAGAAGAATTTGATTCTAAGGTTGATGAAGGGATCTTCCTTGGATATTAGAGAAGCAGAAAAGCCTACAAGTGCTACAATAATCGACTACAAAAAAAAGTGGAAAGAATTGATGTGAATATTGATGAAGACCTTCCATAAAAAGAAATTGAAGAACATGAAATTGACCCTCTCACTGAAGAAGAACCCGAAAAATAAGAAAAATATCAAGAAATACCCAAGGAGAAAGAACCATCTCAAACCCTTTCAAAGATGAAGTTTCTCCAAAAATATCAGCCAAAGGAGAAGATTGTTGGCGATATAAATGAAGGGATGCAAACCCAAAGAAGGATGACAAGTACACAATGGGAAAATGATGTTGCTCTACTATCCATAATAGAACTAGAAACATTTACTAAAGCAAGTAAGGATCCTCATTGGGTAAAAGCAATGGAAGAAGAAATGCCTCAAATTGAGAAGAATGAGACATGGGAGTTGGTACCTCATCCAAAGGATAAAAATATAATGGGAACCAAGTGGGTGTTCAGAAACATAATGAATGAATATGGACAAATCATCAGAAATAAGGCAAGGCTTGTTTGTAAATGCTATTTACAAATTGAAGGAACTGACTTTGAAGAAACCTTTGCACCAGTAGCCCATGTGGAAGTTATCAGGGTGTTCTTGGGGTTCTCCTACTCAAAAGGATCTAAAATCCATCAAATGGGCGTAAAATCAACATTTCTTAATGGGGAACTCAAGGAAGAAGTCTACATGGTGCAATGAGAAGGGTTTAATCTAGTAGAATGAAAAGACTTTGTTTTTAAGTTGAAAAATGCATTATATGCATTGAAACAAGCTCCTATATCTTGGTACACAAGATTATATCACTATCTGCAACAACAAGGCTTCAAGAAGGGGCTAGCAGGAGGTAATATCTACATAAAGATAGATGTGGATAAGTTACTAGTGACACTTGTCTATGTTCATGACTTGATTTTTGCTAGTAATAATGATGAAATGAGCCATGGGTTTGCTAAAAATATGTCAAAACTATTCAAGATGTCGATGATAGGAGAGTTATCTTGCTTCCTTGGACTATAAGTATCTCAAACCATGGCAGACATGCTCATATCTCAATCCAAATAGCTTAAATACATGCTCAAAATACATGGAATGGAAGATTGTGCACCCGTGAGCAAACCTATGACCATAGGTTGCAAATTAAGCAAATATGATGACTCTACTCTCGTAGATACAACTCATTACAGGTCAACAATTGGAGCCCTTCTATACTTAACAACCACAAGACCCCTAAACCGTAGGAATGGCGGGAATGTTTCAATCAGCCCCTAAACAATCCCATTTGATGGTTGTAAAAAGAATTCTTAGATACTTGAAAGGAACTCCTAGTTTTAGTCTTTGGTACCCCAATATCTCAACTCTTACTATGATCACTATCCACACTTGAAGCCAAGTATATAGTTGTCACAAATTCTTGTACTCAAATATTATGGATGAAGGAAGCTTTGAAATATGTCAACATAGGTACAAATCAACCAATCACCGTCTATTGTGATAGTGCAAGTGCTATCAACCTCAGCAAAAATCCATTAATGCACTCAAAGACCAAACATATACCAATAAGTATCATTTGCTTCATGAACAAGTAGCTGAACAAAATATCCTCTTGGAATATATTAATACTAAGGAGCAGATAGATGATATTTTCATAGAACCTCTTCCTTGAGAAGCATTTGAACATCTTCATCAAAATATGGGGATTATTTCTTTAGCATCATTTTAAGTTGATTCATAAAGATGTTGCATGACAGGGGGAGAAATTCGACAGGGGGAGTCCTTGTGCATTCCTTTTCCACTAATGTCAAAGGGGGAGAGAAGAAGAATATTGCCATTAATAACAAAGGGGGAGATTGTTGATCTAGATTATCATTGATGTCAATATGGCAATATTCTAGATACTAAATAATGATGTGAAGCGAGGGAGAAATAGAGAAGATCTGTAAAGAAACTAGAATAGGAAGCCAAGGAGTGAAGCCCAGCCATGAGTAAGAGTCTGTTAAAGACTATTCTTATTAAGATATAACATGAGATATCAGAGGAGCTAACATCTGAAAGGAGTTAACATCAGAGGAGCCATATCGGGAGTACCACATGTAATATATGCCCAAGAAGTCCTACAAAGAGGAACACACAATGAGGAAAGAGCCAACCGAAACAAAAATTGTCAAAAGAGAAGGGGTAGGAAAGTATGACTCAAGTCTCACACTCGTGAAGTCCCATAAATCATCATTTGTGATTAAGTTATGGAACTAGTTGAGTTATCAAAAGAAGCTTATTCGAATACTGCATCGTAAGTTATGAAAGGTTTGTCACATGGAATCGCCCGACTGCGATATAAGGAGAGGACCCGATTGCTCCATTATAAACCTCCCTATTGTAATATCACATTTGTGTCGACCCGTTATATTATTGTGTACCCATTACACCATTACAACATGATTTAATGTTATATTGCATTCGCATTGGAAGTCATGTATTAAAAAGGAATGCAACTTGAAATTTTCAATTGCGATATATATACGGACCAACAAGACCATTACAATATGCTATAATACAACATCACATCTGCCACATCACAAGTTTTTTAAAGCTATTCTCACTTTAAAACCACGATTACAACATAACTATGTGGACCCCCTGCACCATTATAATATGCCCTGAGTAAATATTGCATTTGTTGCATATCAAAAGTCTTGAAGAGATGTAGCAATTGAAAACCGCTGATTGTGATAAGGTTATGGACCTAATAGGGTTATTAATAACTACTTAAAATCACATCACATCCACTCCATCGGCAGTAGTGGAATTAGTGTTATGTGTGAACCTCCGAAAATTTGCGATTGCAATTAAGGTGATGATGTGGCTGGTGGGACCACCCATTGTATGTTTTGTTTTCTACTACATTGATACAGGAAGATTGATGATGTTGATATCGGAGGACAAAGTATGTTATGGGCACAACTTGTAAAAGACCTCTGGAAGCTGTGATTGTGACTAAAGGAATGACGTGACATGTGGATCTCCAATATGGGTATAACCTCTCCTATGATGCGATTTCCGTGAACAATTAATGTATATTGTACAAATCTTCAGAAGGGCTTATCTCATATAATTATTTAATATGCAACACTTTTGTAACTCAGCCTCTCTTCCAAATGAACATGTCCTTTGAGTATTAGTGAATTCCAAGAGATAGAGGAAGCCGAAGAGAAAGCACAAAGGAAGCTGAAAGATAATGTGAGTGAAAAGGAAGCGAAAGGTTAGGCATATCAAGCATATATAACAGAGAAAAAGGAAAGTTTAGAGGTTGGTGAAACTGTAAGAAAGGGTGGAATTTGAAGGTCTAGAAGACATGGTAGAAGGAGGAGGAGAAAAGTACATCATAGGTCCAGCAAGGTTCAAAGCAGAGAATTACTACCAACAGATCCAGACAATTTACAGCGGAGGGTTGGATCCCTTGAGGTTGGTGTCTCAGAACTGGAAGGATTGGTGTCCTGGGATTTCGTGCTCCTAAATGCAAGGTTGGTGCCTTGACAAGACAGGGTTGGTGTTCTAGACGTTCGAGCCTCACAAAAAGTCCAAGTTAGTGCTTGGCAACTGGTTGAAGCTACATATATATACATTATATTTGATTTATTGCAAATATCATATTAATAAAAGCATTTATTCTTTTTATTTATTTATGTGCTCTAAATATAAATGATTTAACTGAAAAATTAACAATTGAAAATAAATATTGATTCTCTCCCCCCCCCCCCCGCCCCCCAGTATTTCCAACAGTTGTATGCTTACATGCATGGATGGTAAAAATTTTCACTATTTATCATGATTAAAATTTGATTTAAGATGCCTTACACATAATAAACCAAATTTTAGATATTTATAGTCAAGATTGAGGAATGAACAAGGTTATATTTAATCCTTTCACTTATATTAAATTTCTCAAATCTAGGTATTTTGTATAGCTACAGTAGCGTTGTGGGGAGGGGAAACCCTTAAAGGATATATTGGAACAAATAATTCTACAATGCTGAATTGTGGTGGAGTAAAGAGTAATGCAAAGAAGTGACAACAAATAAAATGTTGATTATTTCAATAAGTAGAAATGGTCAACAATAATTTGGTTACCTTTTATTGTGCCTACTTGTTGAAGCTAGGAATTATCTGAATATTAAACTTTTATTTCATTGTATGTGTGGAAGTTCTCCAAAAACTTAATTTGTTAGGGAACAAATACTTTATCCCATGATTTAACATTGGTTTAAGGTATTTACATAGTTTTAGATGTTCGTAATAGAGAGGGAGGTATGAACAAATTTTTAATAGCTATAAAGTATGGTTATTTCATTGAATGTGGGATAATGGATTTTAGTGATATGGTCATCATATTATTTTACTCATATTAAAATTAAATTATGAGTTGTATGAATGCGAGGAATAAACCAAAAATAATGCTTAAGGAAATGAAGTTTATACTTATAGGGATCTTAAGAAAGGATGAACATGAAGGGAAGAAACATTGAACCCTTATGAGGTAACTGGTAAACAAAACTAGATAAGATGACAACTGTTTCTTCTATACGTCATGCTCAACATGAGGAAAGATTAAGATAAAAGTACATAGATGAAATCTATAAGTCATAGGAAATAAGTTCATGACATTTTATCAAAAGTATCTGAAATTGATGCTTAATTAATTGGTTTCCAACCTAGAATAGGTTCTGAAGGTTTTATGCCAATGAAATCATTAAGCTCATGAAAGACAAGTTTGTGTATGTGGTATGTGACTATGTATTTTTATTATTTAAAATTATCTTTCAATTTAGTAGCATTGTGTTGGTTTGTGCATCTACATGTAATGATGAAATTCATTTTTGGATATGGTGTTGCCAAAGGTTGAACCATTTCGTTCACCCTTGGTGGGAAAATGCTCCAAATATACACTAGTGGAGGGAACAAAACCTTACCAGGTCATTATTCAGATATTTAGTAGCAACATGCATACTTAATCAGATATGCATAGTTTGTATGCTACACAGTTTTTCTTGAATAAAGAAATATTCCAATAATTGTAACAGATATGTAAGATGCACAAATTATATTTCCAATCTAGGTAGAATTGGGGTCAGAGTTGTGAAGAGTGTGCACACATGAAATACAACTCACCATATGTATGTTAGAGAAGACATCATACATTAATAATTGATGACTCTAATAAGAACGTTAGTATGACTCGCACTCAAAATTACATGTAGTGTAAATACATAATGGGAGTGTAAAAGAAGCTCCTAGTGCCTCTTGATTAATAACAGAAATACACTATTTAATACAAGCTCAAGGACACATTCTCAAGTTCACTCAAATTTCAATTTGTAAATTATTGTAACTCACAGTATGCAACCTCAAAATTCAAAACCTTGATGTGCATATCCATTCAGATATAGATTAGGTTATGTTAATAGATCACAAATAGGAGCCTTTTAAATTTGCAACAAGAACAAGATGCTTCTAGTAGAATGATTGTAGATCTTACAAATGTACTTCTTGTGGGAAGTGACAAGATAAAATTATTTCTGTTAAATGCTTTATGAAATGAGAAACATAATAGATATGGTGGTGTTGGATGCACTTGAAGTAGAAATAGAGAAATTCAGAGCAACCTAATCAGTAACAAAAAGTATACACAAGATTCAAAGCGTGAATGGTTTGTATTAATTAACAAATTTTAGTGAAGAAAAGGGTTTCACATTAATTCAACTTATTGTGATATGAGTATCTTATGCAGGTAGTAAACTAATACACGCATCAAGTAAGACAAGACATAGAATAACAAACCATGCAACATCTCATTGCTAAATTAATAGGATGACTTCACCATATTGATGGCTAAGTGAAAATGGTAATTGAGATTGTTGTGTACAAGGATAATTGGTTTGATAAAATTCTATCTAGCAATCTGTTAGAATAATTTGACAATCGTACAATCTAAAATGCATATTTTCTACCACAATTTCTATCAAGAAATATGGGAGAAGTCTACTTATCGATTGCATTCATAGTGTTGTCTAGTTTTGAATATGAGAACATAACAATTATTGCATAAAAAAATTATTTTAATGAATTTAATAATTGATGGATTATATTTTGCTAGGTCACAATCTGGTGTCAAAGTGGGCTATCAACATGCTAATGACCTAGGTTCACACCTTGCTACACAAACTGCCTAAAAACTTAGTGGGTGTGGAATTGAGAACATTGTAACCTTCATTTATGACTCATGTATTGGAGGTTTATGTACTTTCATATTGATTGTTCAATTAGTTTTGGATATACACTGAATTGTTCATGGCCAACAAGGAGTTGGAAGTAGTGTAAAAAGATGAAACAAGACATCATATGACATAACTAGTTTATGTGTGGAGTACTTTTGAGTACAAAGCAATTATTTTCTCGACGAAATAAAAGGTTAAGATCATTATTAAACTTTAGATATACCATTTAAGTCTATATTAGACTAACTATCCTATTCAATAACCTTATTTATGATTGGGTGGAGGTCATATTATGTTGTTACTAAAACCTTGTCTAAGTGACATATTCACTCCCAAGAAAAAAACTCAAAGTTTTTGGTATGGTAAAGATTTATTATGGATGATTACCTCTATGTTATGATATTGCCGAAATTTCCCTACAACCACAAGATACGTGAAAAGTATTTTCTAAATAAATTTACTTGAACACTTTGACATAAAATTATTTTGTTATGCTCTAGCTACAGAAGTTGAACATGTCCATGAATTCCTTATTCTCCAATCAACAAATAGAGCATTGTTTGATAGGAATTGACTAAAGGTAATAGGAATAATTGAAGGAATTTTTTGCATATACTAACATGGCTGAAAACATATGGATGAAGTATCTGTTGTGCAAGTGATTCCATGGAAATTTGGTATTGTGTACACATTGTAAAGGTGGTACTATGAAGAAGCACTACATATGGTACTGGTATGGATGCATGCATTTCATGATGATATATGACATGTATAGTTGTGTGTTTATGATGTACACTATGTGTATGTACACATGGTTGAGGAGAAGGCACTAGGTGATTTCCTGGTGTGGCAAATGATCTAGACTATATACAGAAGAAAGGCAGAGGTGGAAGCTAAGCAACGATTCAAGGATAAGTATCGGTGTTCTATTTCAGTTTCGTATGCATGTGATTTATGATTTTGGTCTATGATTGGTGGTTAAGTTTTGAGCTAACCCGATGTGATATTTTTATACATGTTGATTGGCCAAATGTGTGAGTTTGACTTATTGTGACTAATGTAGGGAGGTTGCAAGAAGCAAGTGTTCATCAAGAACACAAATGCATTGAAAGAACATGCATTTATTCCTATTATTTAAATACAATGAAAATGAGAACTCATAGTTAAATGGTGGGAAACATTAACCCGTAGTTATTCAATTAGTAGTACTATTATATCAAGTTATGATACTAACTGTGTGTAAAAAAATTTGAGTTTTGTTAAGGCATCTTAAGTTTATCATAAAATTGATTGAAACAAATGTTACATGTAGCAATCGAAGGATATTTTCTAGTACAACTCCTTTGTAACCTATATATCGAAATATCTAATTTAGGTGGCAAGGAAATGGTAACCTATGATGTTAGAAATAGCTACCTGTGAATGAGGAAATAAATTGTAAGATGTAGTAATATACCAAGGATGATGTAAATTTTAAGGGGGGGAGTATGTAACACCACTTCGTTAGATGTAAAACTTGGTTTCTATCATGTCAAACCTAATCTAAGTTCGAGTGGTAACATAAAAGCTAGGTTTTAGGTGTAGCAATGAGAGTAAATACTTTATTATTAAATAAATAAAGATAATTTTAGATTTTAGATTTATGTGATTATTGGCTTTCTGTAGAGATTCTTTTGGATAAATCCCATTCATTTTGACTTGAGAATCAACGTTTCAATCCTGAAAATAAGGTTCATCAACAAGATAAAAATGTGTAAGGAAAACTTATCTACCTCTTTATTAAAGAGTTAGATATATTGTTTTCCTTCCACGTTTTTATCCTGATGATGAACCTTAGTTGCAGGTTCGAAATATCGATTCTCAAGTCAAAATGAATGGGATTTATATGAAAGAATATCTACAACAAAATAAATATAATTTAATTTCTTAGAAAGCAAGATGGCAACAGATGAGGTTATTGCCAAATAAAATCCCATTGGTAAATAGGAATGGATAATATTTTCATGATAATATTTCTAGATCAAATTCTAGATAAGCTTAATGGAATGGGAGATACATATCCATTAAGTTTATTAGTTGGACAAAGATGCTAAGGTTAAGAAGAACATAAAAGCCTTGCAAGAGAGAAAGGCAAGCTTTTATGGGAAAACCCTCGTGGAAGAGGAAGGAAAACCTTTCTGGGAAAAGCACAGTAAAATGTATAAAAATATCCACCTAAAAGCGTGACATTGCTAAAGAAAACCATATCATGAAAGAGTGTATTAAATGCCCATTGTAGAGATCAATAGGCACTAGTTGATCCATGGCAAGAACTTTTGGCTCAGGGGTAAACTGGAGGAAGTTAGTTCTAGGTTGGGTGGTGGTGCTTTGTTTTCTGAGTGACATTCTTTTTGCTAATCCAAGTTTATTTAATTGCATTGAATTTTCTATATGTTGGCTCTTTAGTATTTATGTTATGTTTTCAAATATTTAGGGATATGACTAATTTTGCATGTGATATCTTTATGTGTAAAATGATTTAATACTTATGCATGTGACAACTACTATATACATAGAAGAAATCCAAGTTAGATATAGTGATTGGAGCATTGTAGGTGGTTGTTGATATAGGGTCAAGGAGGTATATGACACTATTATCAAGTTCATAGTTACCAGATACAATTTGATTTTTCGGCATATGGGTAAATACTAAATATGTTTTGGTTTCGACATATTCTAATTTATAGTTTCTTGTTACTTATATTAAACTGAAAAATTTAACAAATGTAAAAATGCACAAATGTTTTGTAGAAATATTTAATCTACAATTTTCCTTGTAGTTGTTTTCCTTGATCCGAATCTCTAAGCGTTATATATTTCCTTAAAATTAAAAAATATAGCAAAAAAAAGCATAAACTTGTATAATGTAATGATAATAAAATGATAATAAATAGAATAGTAATGCACCTCTTAGAAACGTTATCATTGTCATTAGCTGTATCTGGTTTAGTTGTCTTTATTTTCACTACACCAAAGATATGAATTAGATCAAATTTATTAATAAGATGAAGGAAAGGTAGGTTGTAATTTCACAACACAAAAATAATTCATATGTAACAGTTACACGATAGTAACGTATATCATATACAATTTTTTAGCAATCTCATATTATGACATTTTGAAGTCTACACCTCATTGTGCTAGTGTTATAACGTATATTTTATAAACTCTCTAAGCACTCACATATTGAAGAAAGCATGAACTATTTACGTAGGAAAAACATTACAGGTTTCGCACCTTCATTTGAATCCCTCACACCATGAAAATACTAGAACAACCACCATATAACCTTGAAATAAATATATTTGTAACCAGCTCCCTTGAAATAAAATTGAACATGCATTTGCAATGTGTATCCTAAAAAAATGCATAGTAAACACATTGCCAATGCTCCTACGGACAACATAACAAGAATTTGTGGTCACAATTGTTGCATTACCTTTTAAATTTTCAACATACATATATATAGTAACTAATTACATGACTCACTCAATCAATGGAAAATTAGAATATGGTTTCCATAAATTAGAAAATAAGTTATGAATTTGTAGGAAAATAGGATTATTCAGTACTTTCCCAAAACTATGGTTAAAATTGTAAAAACTTGATGAAATAATCGATAGTCAATGGACTTCAACCAATGCACCTATAGATAGAAAAATTGTAATAATAAAAAACTTGGCAAAATAATGGAGATTCAACAAACTTAGACCAAAAAACAAGTGTTGTAGTCCCTCGGTAGGTAATGTCTAATAATAATAAGCATAATAATAAATAAAATAATTAGTAATTAACATCGTCATATTAAGTTTCAAAATTTCATGATATACTTTAGATACTAATAATTAATAATAATAATAATAATAATAAAATAATATAATAAATGAATTACAAGTTTATGCAAATGACTAAATTGAATTACTTTCATAGTTTCAATGCACAAAATATTTTATTTTTAAATACTAAAAGCCAAAGAATAAACCAACTGCAAAATATAAGGTTTTTGTTTCAAAATGAATGCATCCTATTTGATATTGGGATAAATAACATATTTTTCAAGTAAAAAATACGTGTTTTCTTCTATATGTGATTACTTAAAGCATTTATATAATATACTTTACGATCCAAAAAATGTTTATACAATATATGTTACTCTCATGTCGCTGTTATATCTAAATTGTTTCGAGCTATGAAAATAAAACCGTTTTTTACTCTTATTTATATATATTTGATCAAACTGATATCGTCAGAGTAGGGGAAATGAACTCAAGTAGAACAAAGACATTGATAACTTTGCTAAAAAGTGTTTATATGTTCGATTTATTCTCATTTGATTATTATTATCAAATTATACAAATTTGTGTTTTTTTTACTATATTTTTTATGTACTCTTTAATATGTAATGTTGTATAGAGGAACACACACACAAATGTATGCAGACATAGGGAACATTGCAAAACACCATTTTTGTTCCATGCTTCACATACTCATTTTTTCACACGAAAAAGACACTTCACTTATTATTGCATAAAAATTGGAAATTAAAGCACCATTGTTCCACTCTTGAAAAGCAATAGAAAATGTAAGTTTTTGTTAGCCTTGTGAAGTTCTTGTTTAGAAATAGACTATAGCCTCAATGTCTCCTCAGCAATTATCCACAAGTACTTTCTCCTTTGAAAGTCTTGCAACTCCATAAGTATCTCGATCTCATTTGAACCTAATATTAGTATTAATTAATTATGCATATTGGCCCATAAGTGTTACATGTTTCCTGAAAGCTAAAAAATGTCTTGCCACTTCATAAGTTACCCCATCTTCCTCGAATCTGCTATATCTAGTGACCTTGCATATATCAAACAAAACATGCAACTGATTAAAGTTAAGAAACTATATATTCTAGCATATTCTCATACAATCCATGTCTAGATTTGGAGGTGCTTCAATCCACTTCCTTACCTCTGCACAGTCCTTAATTACACAAATATTCACAACTTTGTGCACATGTTCTACCCCATATCTAAATCTCTAAATGTTTAAGATAGAAAAAATGTTTAAAATCAAATAAGAGTGAAACGCACTAGCAATGTCTATGACAGTCTCAATGTCAATGTTAGTTCCTTGGAAGCTTCTTCTGCATGTTTGCACATAACTTTGGCATCATTCGACAAAATTGGCCTTACCTTTCCATTCCTCAACTTTACATATTAAATTAGGCTTATCTATATTGTGGAAAGAAAATATTGACTCAATATAATCCCTTCTCTTTAACATCTCCCACACTTAACTTCTCCATACACCCTTTCTTAACAAAACAAAATCTGAGCATCTTCAAATGAAATTAATATTTCAAAGTGACCTCTACACATTAAAAAGGTAATTAACTTAATATGACATAAAAAATGAGAACATAAGATATGATTAAAATGATGGAACATCAATGGGAAGAGAAGTAGCAATCACCACTCACAAAATTAGTCTTTTTGTTCATGCCTCAAATCCACATACTAAATTATAATTACGTGGAATGTGCAGGAATAATGTTTAAATCAATATATTTATTTATCCATAATAGGCTCCTATGTACCAAATTTCTCCACACATTGTTTTTGTCGCACTTCTCCATGGCCTTTCGCCTCCCACCGCATATAAAAAAATTATTGGTTTTTGTCCATGCCTCAACTTTGCATAGTAAATTAGTTGTTCATAAAGTGTGGATGGAGAAATATTGACTTAATATAGACCCTTCTCTCTGAAAAACTCCATGAAAACCCTTTCCACGCAACAACAATAAGAGCAGTTCCTGACCTCCCACCCCCCTCCTTCCCTCCCTCTGTTCCCTCCCCCTCTTATTTAAGGTTCCTATAACCCTGTCACTTTTTGGCATCATTGAACAAAGAAATAGAAATTTTAGGCATAATTGTGTGAGTGCACTCACCAACGAAGTGGCCACTCACAAAACTAGTCATTTTTTATTTTAAAATGATTTATCATGCAGTAACAAATAGAGAAAATAAATTTCCCTCCACTAGAGGAATTCTATCACATCAAGCCTTGCTCAACCAATGGAAATTTACAATAATATTTCAATAAATTAGGAAATGATTTTTGAATTTACAAAAAAATAGAAATATTCATCATTTTCCTAAAATTTTGGTTAAAATTGCAAACAATCGGCAAAACAATCAATAATCAATGAACTTTAATACTTAGTTCAGTGATATAATCCTTGTCAAGGAAATGACTAATACAAAATAAATATGGTGTTTATTATTAAGTATCCTTAAAAATAACAATCGAAAAGGTTCAATGATCTCTATCATGTTCATGAGTGGATTTTGGTTTTTAATATTTTGAGATACGATGCTTATCCCCAAACATCCAATTAATCTTTTTTTTAAACCTCCTTAAACATCTTCAAAATAAATTTTAAAATTTTAAAATATTTAAGCACATGGTTTAGAAAAAATTTATTTATATTCAATATGATATAAATTTATTGATTTGTATCTCTAAGTATGTGGTTTATACAATTTTATAGAATTAATACACGGAGCTATAGTAGTATCAATAACATCTTACTGGATTAGTGCACCCAAATTAACAAAATTAAAAATGGAGTTACCAGAGTTATGAAATAGAGGTTACATCACAATGAGTTTTTGAATTTGAGATGCATTAGAATTTTTTATTAAAATGAAAGAAACAACATTCAACTTATGCATAGTTAGCTAAATAAATTAACAATTAACAACAAGTATCCGTTGCCGATAATTGATTATTTATTTGGCCGGGGAACTATATTTTCTAAATAGATCTCACGTCTAGTTATCACGGATTGAGGATTAAAGAAGAAGATATTTTGAAATCAACTTTTGGAACTCGATATGGGAAATATGAGTTAACAGTGCTTCCATTCAACCTTACGAATACACCTTCTACCTTTATGTGCTTGATGAATAGTGTTTTCAGAAAATTTCTGGACAAGTTCATACAAGTATTTATAGACGTTGTATTTATTTATTGAAAGAAACCTTAAGAGAATAAACAACATCTAGAAATAGTGTTGCGGACTAAGTGAACATTACTTATACGCTAAGTTAAAAAAGTGAAAATTTTATCAAGATAAGATACAATATATAAGATATGTGATATCTAAAGATGAAATAGCAGTGGATATGAAAAAGGTAAAGGCCATTCTCAACTTGTAAATACCTAATAATGTGGTAAATGTTAAGTAATTCATGGTTGTCATAGGATACTATGCAGATTCATATAAGGATTTTCTAAATTAGCTTACCCCGTCGCCTCTCTATAGAAGAACGGGTTTAAATTTGAGAGGAATAAAAGATTCAAAAGAGATTTGAAAAATTAAAAAACACACTTACTATTTCAACCGTGCTAAAAATATCAATCCTTAGTAAATACTCTATTGTTTGTATTGATGTATTGACGTTTTTTTTTGTGGTTTATGAGGAGTGCTCATGCAATAAGATCATGTGTTGGCTTATTAACCTGGAAAATTAAAGCATCATAAAAGAAATTATGCAGTTTATTAACTTGAATCAATTGCATTCATCGACACACTTAAGATGTGGAGACATTATTTAATTGGTAAAAATTTTACTTTAATTATTTCATGTGAGTTCAAAGTATTTTTCAGTCGACGTGACATTAATTCCAATCAAGCCAAATTGGTGGCCTTCTTCTGCGAATATGAATTTTAAATTAAGCATATAAAAGGGAAAGACAGAAAAGGTGTTGGATGCATTAAGTGGATGTCTGAAGTAGATTTGCGAGTTAATAGTAAGTAGTATTGAAACAAATTTAATAGAGCATATTAAGAGAGTAATATTAAAAGATAAAGATTATAACAAGATTTGTGAAAACATTAAAATGGAAGATGAACATGGAGAATGGCCAAATTAGGCACTTAATGAAAATGGACTACTGAGTTTTAAAATTAGAATTTATGTTCCCAACGTAGCCAAGATGAAACAACTAATATTATATGAAAAGACCCTTTTGAACCCTCTCGGGTTATCCAAAATTCATTACAGGTCATGGAAAGGAATTCTTCTAGCTTGGTATGAAGAAGGATGTAGTTGATTACTTTTCAATATTCCAAGAAAGTTAGCAAGTAAACATTGAGCATCAAACACCCAACACGATTATTGACCCCCTCGCCTATACTAAAATCAAAGTGGGACGTAATTTCATTAGACTTTATTATTGGTTTACTAAGTACTAGGAAGAAACATGATTCTATAATTGCCATTGTAGACAAGTTGGGAAAGGCTACTCATTTTATCCTTGTTCAGTCTACTTATCAAGCTACATAGGTAGCCTAAGTTTTCATGAAAGAAAGTTTTAAACTTCACATAATATCAAAGACTATTATATCAGAGAGGGATGTGAAATCCACTTCCAACTTTTTGAAGGCATTGTTTATTGGAAATGGTACATAGATAAATTTCAACACTATATACCAGCTATAAATAGATGAGAAAATAAGAAGGTTCAATAAGATCCTTGAGGACATGCTACGCATAGACGTAATAAACAAGCCCATAAAATGGGAGGACTATATGCATTTAGTTAAGTTTTTTTATAACAATAGTTATCAAACATCAGTCAAGATGAAGCCTTTTGAAGTTATGTATCGAAGGACGTGCCATATCCCTTTAAAGTCGACCCAACCTGAATATAGGCATATGTTAGGACTAGATCTGCTATAGGAAATGGAGAATTGTGACGAAAATCATGCAGAACCTAAAAGCAGCACATGATAGACAAAATTGTTATGCAGGATTAAAATACAACCAAAAGATGGTTCTTTAAATTGGGAAACTATAGTAAACTATTCTCTTGGTTCCGTGGGATGTTTGAAATACAATCTGGGGAAGGGTTAGTGGCCTACTAGCTAGCACTACCATCCCACATTGGGGTTTAGAATGTGTTTAATATTTCTCTTTTGTAAAACTATATTTTTTACGTTGTTTATATTATCCATTGGAGTTTTTTCGAGTAATTATACAAAACAATTGGTATTCTGTCAAATGGGATTCAAATATCTTTTAATGATATATTGAGCTCTGATTCCCTTGAAAAATATAATTTTAATGACAATTTAAAGTCAATGCAATGAAAATTTGAAAAACCAATTTGTTTCCTTAAAACATATATGATTTAAACTATATAATAGTATATGTAAACATATATAATTATAATCTAATATTTAAATATTTATATGTGATGGTGTTACTTCCTTCATCAAGTTAAAGTCCATGTTATATTCCATATATGAATTTCTATGAATGTACTTTG
This sequence comes from Pinus taeda, assembly GCA_000404065.3. Taxonomy (NCBI): domain Eukaryota; kingdom Viridiplantae; phylum Streptophyta; class Pinopsida; order Pinales; family Pinaceae; genus Pinus; species Pinus taeda. The sequence continues at coordinate 190,341 of APFE030875545.1, forward strand.
TATTTTCCGTAAAACCTGGTTATGTCTATTTGGATTAATAATTTTGAGTGCTTTTCATAAGCTCAACATCTTTAAGATAGTATTTATAACAATTTAATTTATAAAAAAGATCCCAAGGTAGGTAATTTGTAGCATGTTACTGATTTTATCCAAATAATTTTGAGTGCTTTTCATAAGCTCAACATCTTTAAGATAGTATTTATAACAATTTAATTTATATAAAAAAATCCCAAGGTAGGTAATTTGTAGCATGTTACCGATTTTATTATTAATCATCTCTTGGGTAAATAAAGTGAAATGAATGTATCAATTTCTTTGTTTATTTAATTAGGTTGAAAGGTGTTTTTGTTTTGTAATATATTTTGATAATTTTATTTTAATTGTCAACCTAATTATTAGGTGAGGGTAGGAATTTGACCTCTATAGATTAATTTATAATATTTTAAGTAGATTTAATAAATCAAATATATTTTGTTTCATTTACAAATTAAAGGTTGAGATTTATCTTCAAAGTAATTATTCCTTCTTTTACCTTTTAATTAAATTAATTAATTAAAATATTGTTATATGAACAGGTATCACATGAAATGGGTTATGGTTTTTTGGACATCTCGGATTTATAGATCATTGTATTGGATTATGGTATTGTAACAAAGCCTATTTACACATTAATAATATTCATGGAAAAGTGGGTGAATCTCCATGATGAAGAAGTTTGTTACATGTTTTTTTAAATGTATATATGTTTAACCTATATTAATTCATTTTATAATAATAATAACAATAATAATAATAATAATAATTTAAGTTATAATTTTGTTAATTTTAATGATTTTTTATTATTAACCATGTGACATGTATTATCAAATAAATGTTTTGACGAAAATTGATCTATATAGGCCCCAAGGGTAAGCTCAAGTAGTCAAGATCTAGACATGAAGTTCTTTGATATTGTTGTTAGTTGTTGTTAATCACTAGTTCTATCTTAGATTCTGTTGGGGCGAAGTTGGACAATCAAGGCCCACTATTTACCCAGTTTACTATGCACTAAAACTCATAAAATACTCCATTTAGTTCATTAAATTAAAAAAATAAAATAAAAATTAAAAAATTAATTTTTATGTTCTTTTACTAGGGATTTAATTTATATGATTACATTAATCATTAGGTTGTCTAAAAAAATTTACTCCCACTACTCATCAAATCTAGTGCTTTAAATAGTACTAGCCTAGATCCATCTTAAAATCGGATCTATCAAGCACCAAGAGGGATAAAATATCTCCAGGTTAAAACCATTTTTGTTAGCGTAAAACTTGAGAAAAGGTTTACACCTCAAGATATTTGATCCCTCTCAACACTTGATAGATCCTATTTTAAGATGGATCTATGTTGGTTATATAATACTATATAATATCTATATTTTTATTTCTGCATCTCTTTCTTATTCTTTGTCTCTATCTCACCCCCCCAAACATACACACTCTCTCTCCATGTCTATCTCTCTCTATCTCTCCCTCTCTCTCCCTGTCCCTCTTCTCTCTGACTCTACTTTCTTCCCTAGTCTTTCTCCATCTCTCCCTTGTCACTCGTTCTCTCTCTCCACTTTTCTTCGTCTATATATTTTTTCTTCCTCCCTCTCTGTCCCCCTTCGACTCCATCTCTCTATTTCTATCTCTATCTACTTCTCTCTATTGAGTCCTCACTTTGTCTTCCTTCACCAATCGATCATTCTCTCCCACCTCCCTCTATCTCTCCCCCCATCTTTCTCTCTCTCTCCCCCCCCTTCCAAATTTATGCCTCCCCCTCTCTCTCTTCCCCTTCTCCCCTTATCTCTGTCCTCTATTCTCTCCCCATCTCTCCCTTGTCACTCCCTCCCTATCTCTCCACCTCTATCTCTCTATGTCTTTTATATTTCCTCCCTCTCTCTCCTCCCATCACACACGGTCTGTCTTTCTTTTTCTATCTTCACCCTCTAGATTTGTCACTATCTCATTCCCTCTCTCTTAAATTTGATTCCATGATATTGTATTTAAGAAAGTATTTAAATAAAAAAGCTTAATTGGTTGTAAAATATTTGACCTATATTTTGGATCAATCATTTCAAAGAAAATACAATAAGGAAAAACTTAAAACAATCATTCACTATCTCACCTCTATTATTGTTAGTCAATTTACTTGCTTTCATCTCTTTGATACTTAGTTAAGATGGATCTATGGTGGTTCTTAAAAATATAAATCATATTATATAAATTTCAATTATATATAGTACTCTTATTTTTAATTTTATTAAAACCTTGATTTCATTTCTATGGTAATCTTTTTAGTAGTCCTAAGGATAGAGGGCTAGACATATGTCAAATGTAAAGATAACATTTTTCCTTTTAGATTTAATTAAAAAATTGTTATAAAATAAAATTAAAATAATACATTTCGATTATAAAATAAGTTATGTTTTTTGGGCATGTGGTATTGATAAGTCATATATTGGCCCATGGTATTGTAACAAAGTCTATTTATATGTTAATAATATCCATAGTAAAGCCACAGTGAATATCCATGGTTAAGAATTGTGTCATATTATTATAAGTATTTTGATTGTGAAATAAGTTATGGCTTTTGGGCATGTGGTATTGGTCATCCATGGTATTGTAACAAATCCTATTCAAAAGTTAATAACAAACTAAAAATATAACAAATTCACTTTGACCTTAACTTTTTATTATTAATTGAGTCAACATTTAAATGTTTACAAGCATTGTACTTTATATTAATTTTAACTTAAATTTATTTCTAACTTTTAACTTTTTGTTTATTACTTTTAATGCTTTATTTTCTTTCAATTGAGCTTAAATATAAATGTTAAACATTTACATTTACACATATACTCTATATTGTCCACATTGAGATTAGATCAAATTTGTTAAATATTAAATATTTAAGCTTGACATCTACCCCATGAAAAAAAACCAATAAATTTCAAATAAAATATATTTAAAAACCAACAAATTTCAAATATTGTTAAACGTATTTAAAAAAACATTTCAAAAAGTGTAATGATCTCTATGATATTCCTATCATGTTCAGGATTTTAAGATTTTGATACCGGATGGTTATGCTGCAACCTCCAATTAAAAATCAATTTCAATATCCTTAAACATCTCAAAAATTCAAGTTTAAAAGTCTTCAAACCTCTGATTGCGTTGTCAAAAAAAATGTTTGTAATATGTATGATGAAAAATGTTTGTAATACGTATGATGTTACTGACAAACATTTTATTATTAATGTTAGAAATGTTTTTTCAAATAAAATATGATGTTTATGGTTAAGCAACTTAAAATAACAATTCAATAAGTTTAATGGTCTCTACCACGTTCTTATCATGTTCGGATTTTTAAGATTTTGGTTTAAGATTTTGGTTCCTATCATGTTCGGGTTTTTAAGGTTTTGATATAGGATGGTTATCATTAGATATCCAATTAAAAATTGATGCACGAGCATCCAGCTAAGGGTACCATGACCGAGTGTTGGTCTCAGCTAAGGAGGAGAGGTTCATCAGTATTTAAATTTCATTTGTGTTTGTTAATTAAAAAAAATAGTATTAGGAACTTGTCTTATGTCAATGTGAGTTAATACATATTTATGGTCAACATAATCAGGTAGAAGTGGTTACAGCCACATGGTTGTCTGGTATTTTATTTTTAGTTTTTCTTTACAGTTACTTACTTAAAATCAAACAAAACAGTAGGAAGAAATATATTATCTCTGTATTTTACAAAACAAGAAAAATTAAAACAACAAGATAGTTGTCAACTGCATAACTGAAGAACCAACTGCAAATAGTTTGTTTAACTATATTGTAACATTACAAAATAGATGTACACAGAGTGGAAAAGGGTTCAACATTTTTCAGTATAGAAGATTAATACAAAGAGAGAGATATTTCTTTTCATCCTTGAATCCATGTCTCTAGATATTGTTTTTTTATCTAATTCCTATCATATGTAACATAAAGGCAGTTAAACAATCTGTCAGAAATCCTTGAAGATTAAACAGAGGTGAAGTTCCCATAATCAAAAAACAAGTAGAGGCACAACTTCGAAAATGAATACAGCGAGAAGCATCGAAGACAGAGCATGCAGTTCATTTCATATTGACAAGCTACAGAGGTACCAAAGTATGCTACAGCCAAAGCCATTTATCAAAAAATATAACTACGAAGATGAATTCGACCAAGAGTTAACCCTATGTATATTAAAACAAAATTATTTTCATTGGTCTTTTGAAAGTGATTACAGTAATAAAAATTACATTACGATTACATAATTACAAGTCCAAAAGTCCAAGAGCCCTAAGGGTGAGAAAATCCTCCTCCGGGAGCAAAGCAGCGAGAAGAGGGTTAGGGTTATAACCCTGAAAAATCATTACAATTCACTGAAGAATCAAGAACATTCAAACCAACTGAATCGAAGGCCAAAATTGCCATCAACCAAACAAAATTACAATAGAAACCCAGGTCGACTAACTACACCAGAACAGAAAGCAACTAAAGAAACCCTCGACCGGTTCCATTCGAAGGAAGGGCCGAGGGATAATCTAGCCAAAAGACACGGTGACCTACACATGCATCACAATAGAGTGTTAGCATTTTTAGCTGGAGGCAAATGAAGGATACAGTGAAAGGTTGATAGCAAGGGAGGGAAACGCTGGAAGAACTTACCAGTTCAACAACCAACGCTGGATGAGGAACCCATATTGGGCTGCGACCATTGCAAACCAAAACCCAGCTTGCAAGGATCAATGCCTGTTAGTGTATAAAAAAACTAAGGATGCAACATTCAACATAGAACAAAATCTTACCTTGCCGGAGTTGAGCGAACGTAGAGGAAAGTGTCCTGGTGAGGTCCTGACCTGTGTTCGTAAGCATGCAGACAAATCAACCAATGAGATAACTATACAAATAGTCGAAGGAACCATAAGAAAGCTCAGAATAATGAGCAAGAAATGAAGGCGAGACAGTAAGCACCAAGCGACCAAAAGATCAGAGAAACCCTCACAACAATCCAACAATCAAGTAATAGAGCTAAGTTAAGAAGAGCATCAACCAAAAAACTGAGCATAGTTACCGCTTCCCAACAGAGAAGTCATAGTCAGTATGGATAGAGCATAATTTTAAAAATAGTTAAAGTCACCCACAGAATCGTAGAGCTCACACCCCAAACAGACGAGCACAAAAATGACCGAGGATAGCAAACATACTAGGGTTTAGCCAAGAGCAGGAAGGAAACCCGAGGCGAGGAAAATTGTCCTCTCGGCATATAGATGCATTAATATAGACATCAACGCAATCCAAATATCGGTGCTAATATATGTTTTATAATCGAATCATATGCCCATTAATTAAATCATTTGTTAATAAGCATTATTGGAGTGAGTAAGTCACAAGTCACGGGTTGGTCCCATCATAGTGCTATCAAAGGTAGGATTCAAAATTTTCCTGAGAAATGGAGGTAGGAAGATGAGGTCATGGAAGAGGTGCTCAGAGGGTAGCAGAGGAAGGATTGCGGGAGGAAATTAGGATCCTTACTACCCGTTTGGAGGTAATTGAAGCAGGGAGGAGAAGGGATCCAAAAGTAGGAGATGATAGCAAAGAAAAGGTTGTAGTGACAACAGATGGATCAGATGAAGAAGGCTAGAAATGAGATTGGTGAGGTCGGTCCTATTGGCGAGTAATAAGAATAAATGAGAAATTCCAAATTATGATGGCGGCTTGTCGACAGAAGTTCTGTTGGACTGGATCAGTGAACTGGATAAGTATTTTGAGTGTAAAGAGATGGGTGAAGATCAGAGAGTTAAGTTCACTGCAACAAAGTTGAAGGGACACGCAACCCTATGGTGGGATAGTGTCCAAACAGAGAGAAGGAGGATGAAGAAGTTGCCAATAAAGAAATGGTCAAGGATGGTGGCCAAGTTGAAATGCAGATTTCTGCCCAAGGATTACCAGATTGCACTGCATGGGCAAGTGTAGAATTTGAAACAAAAAGGGATGACAATAAGAGAGTATACCGAAGAGTTATACCGGGTAAATTTGAGAGCTGGTTATACAAAGGACACCCCCGAGAAAATAGCAAGGTATGTAAATGGTTTAAGGTTGGAAATATTCGATGAAATTAGCATTCTTTCCTCAAAAAATACAGAGGAGGCATACCAGAGTGCCATGAAGGTGGAGGAGAAGATCACCAGAAAACAAAATTCTAGGAGAGGATGGGGAACCGGCAGGGGAAGAGGACAGTCTTATGGCAGAGGGCAGATGCGAACAATAATGAGGAAGGTAGCAGTTCCAAAACTATAGGGATAGCAGATAAAGGAGACAACACTAGAGGGGGCAGGACATATTAGCGAGGAAGAGGAAATGGCCAAGGTAGAGAAGCTAACTATCAGTGCTACATGTGCCACAAGTGGGCACACAGATCTTTTGAATGTCTTGAGATGAAACAAGCTGGACAAAGAGGTGCGTATGTCGCGCAGCCAGAGGAAGCAGAGGCACCTCCCCAGGAAACAAGGGAAGCTTTACTTTTAAACAATGTGTTGTTAAAACCAGCTAAAGCAATAGCTAAACAAAATCAAAGGAAAGCATTGTTCCAAACAGTTTGTAAGTCACACGGAAAATGTTGCAAGTTGATTATCGATAGTGGGAGCATGAATAATCTGGTTGCCACGAAGATGGTGGAGAAGTTGGGATTGAAGCGGCTGAAGTACCCCAATCCTTACAAGGTATGATTGCCACAGAAAGGCCAACATCTGTTGGTGGATGAATAGTGCAAAGTCGAATTCCATATTGGCAGGTATAAAGAAAAGGTTATTTGTGATATTATGCCAATGGACGTATGTCACATACTACTAGGAAGGCCATGGTAGTATGATTGGAAGGTAGTGCATGACGGGAAGACAAACTGTTATAAGTTTGTCAAAGATGGTATCAAGCACACACTTGTGCCCATCAAGGAGGAGCAAACATCAGAGACAAGCGGGACGAGAGTGTTACTAATGGGTGGAAAACAGTTTTTGAAGCAGATTGAAGATAGTGAAGTAAGCTATGTTGATGTAAGAAGGGCAAAGATAGTGTCATTGCACATAGAAGTGTCAGGTTTGCATACAGAAATTTAGGAAATGCTGTGGGAATTCAACGATATTGTAGTGGACGACTTACCAAATAAATTGCCTCCCAAGAGAAGTATAAGTCATCATATTGACTTTATACCTAGAGCAAGTCTACCGAATAAGGCAGCGCATCGGATGAGACCCAAAGACAATGAAGAAATCTGAAAACAGGTGCAGGAATTACAAGATAAAGGGTTGATAAGGGAAAGTTTGAGCCCTTGCACAGTTCCAACAGTTCTCACTCCCAAAAAAGGAGGAGAATGGCGAATGTGCACAGATTTGAGGGCCAACGACAAGATTACCATCAAGTACATATTTCCACTTCCACGGATGGACAACATGATGGAATGCCTGAGCGGGGTAGCATACTTCTCAATAATTGATTTGAAGAGCAGTTACCATCAGATTCAAATCCAGGAAGGGGATGAGTGGAAGACAGCCTTTAAGACCAATGAAGGGTTGTATGAGTGGGTGGTAATGCCATTCGAATTGAGTAATGCACCCAGTACCTTTATGCGACTGATGAACGAAATGTTGAAGGAATTCATCGGAAAGTTTGTAATAGTGTACCTTGATGACATATTAATTTTTAGCAAGAAAAGGGAGGAACACTTTTGACATGTTCGAAGTGTGCTGGAAAACTTGTAACAAAATAAGCTACTGATAAATCTGGAAAAGTGCACCTTTCTGCAAAAAGAATTGGTTTATTTGGTTTTTGTGATTGTAGAAAACAAGTTGAAGATGGACCCAGAGAAGATTGCAGCAATTGTTAACTGGCCATCCCCAAAGAGTCTGTTTGAGGTACATAGTTTTCGTGGGCTGGTAAGTTTTTTCCATAAATCTATAAAAAATTTCAGTGAAATTTGTGCACCTATGTTGGACACTATAAACAAGGCAAGTCATCATTTTTTTTGGATCAGGGCAGTAGAGAGGAGTTTTCAGCTACTGAAGAAGAAGATCACAGAAAGACCGATCCTCAGATTTCTAGATTTTAAAAAGCTTTTTCGGGTTCGTTGTGATGCAAGAGGTACGGCCATTGGAGCTGTACTTATCCAAGAAGACAAACATGTTGCATTTTTCAGCGAGAAGTTGAATGAAAGCAGGTAGGAGTATTCATCTTACGACAAAGAATTCTATGCTCTTTTCCAAGAACTGAAGCATTGGAGACACTATTTGCTGGGGAATGAGTTTTTTTTATTCTCGGATAATTCTTCACTGCAATATGTGATGCAATAGCATAAGATGAATCACAAGCATGTAAAGTGGGTTGAATATTTTTAGAGTTTCACCTTTGTGATGAAACACATTAGCGGGCACGCCAACAAGGTGGTAGATGCATTGAGCAGAAGAGCCCTACTCTTGCAGGATAGTACGATACGAGTGCTGGGCTTTGAGCATTTGAAAGACTTGTATCAGACTGACACGGATTTCAAAAAGGGTTATGAAGCCTATCAAAATCTTTTGCTGAGAAATAATAGTTTATGGTTGGACTATAATTTGTTGGAGAAGATATTGTTTAGAGGGAGACAGTTAAGCATTCTCGATTGTTCAATGAGAGAGAATATCATTCGGGAGAAGCACAGTGGATGTATAGCCGGACATTTCGGCATAGACAAAACATTAGAGCAGCTCAACGATTTTTATTATTGGCTAAAAGTGTGAAGGGATGTGCAGAGATTTGTGGCCAAAAGTAAAGTGTGTCAGTTGGCAAAAGGACACAATCAAAATACGAGACTCTACACACCGTTACCCATTCCAAGTAGACTGTGGAACTCAGTTAGCTTGGACTTCATCTTGGGTCTACCAAGGACGTAGTGGGGTTATGATTCGGTGATGGTAGTAGTAGACTAGATTTCGAAAATGCCACATTTCATCCCTTGCAGAAAAACCAGTGATGCCACTCACGTGGGCCACTTGTTCTTTACAGAGATCATGAGGCTACATTGTCTACCTAAGTCCATTCTCTCTGACAAGGATGTGAAGTTTACAGGGCACTTCTGGCGCACCTTGTGGAAGAATATGGACACGCAGTTAATTTTTAGCTCTGCTTATCACATGTAGACTGATGGGCAAACAGAGGTGGTAAACATGAGTTTGGGGAACTTGCTACGAAATTTGATCGGTGAAAATTCGCGAATGTGTGACTGAGTACTTGCCCAAGCTGAGTTCGTTTATAATGACTCGCCCAATTACAACACGGGTTACAGTCCTTTTCATGTCTTATATGGCATGCATCATCGCGGAGTGCATGAGTTACAAGATATAGGACAACAGGAATGATAGAGTACTCATGGGGAAGAATTTTCTAAAGCGATGAATGATTTACATGAGCAGGTGAAAAGGAAGTTGCAGGACAACAGTCAAAAATATAAGCAACCAGTAGATTTGAAACAGAGAGAGCTATAGTCTAGTGTGGGGGATGAAGTCCTCACACATTTGCACATGGAACATTTTTCTAGAGGTGTGTACAACAAGCTGAAGTACAAAAAGATAGGCCCTTGCAAAATCCTACGGAAATTTTCAGTCAATGCTTATGAATTACAGTTGCCACCAAGAATAGGCATCTTGCCCATTTTTAATGTAGCAGACCTATTTCCACACACTGTTGGTTCAGGGGAAGACAGTGCAACACATACTACATGGGACACATAGGAAGGAAGTGAGTCTTGGATGAGACAAATGCCTTACGGTCAGCCCCTTGAGATCAAGAAGATCCTCGACACTCAGGTGGCCAAGCAAACTCGGCGAAAAGAGTATCTGCAATATCTCATCTAGTGGAAGAACTGTCCTATTGAGGACAGTTCATGGCTTAACACTAGAGAGATAAAGCAGGCAGGTTATTCAGTCGAGAAGCTCATGGACCGGAGTCATGAATTTATCTTACCTCGAGAGCCTGATGTAAGAGCATCCAGCTAAGGGCACCATGACCGGGTGTTGGTCTCAGTTAAGGAGGAGAGATTCATTAGTATTTAAATTTCATTTTTGTTTGTTAATTAAAAAAATAGTATTAGGAACTTACCTTATGTCAATGTCAGTTAATAGGTATTTAGGGTTAGCATAGTCAGGTGGAAGTGGTTATAGCCACATGGTTGTCTGGTATTTTATTTTTAGTTTGTCTTTATAGTTACTTAAAAAACAAAAAAAAAACAAAACAACAGGAAGAAATATATTATCTATGTATTCTACAGAACGAGAAAAGTTAAAACAACAAGATAGTTGTCAACTGCATAGCTGAAGAAGCAACTACAAACAGTTTGTTTAACTATACTGTAACATTACAAAATATATGTACACAGAGTGGAAAAGGGTTCAACATTTTTCAGTATAGAAGAATAATACAAAGAGAGAGACATTTCTTTTCATCCCTGAATCCATATGTATAGATATTGTTTTTTTTATCTAATTCCTATCATATGTAACATAAAGGCAGTTAAACAATCTATCAGAAATCCTTCCAGATTATACAGAGGTGAAGTTCTGATAATGAACAACAAGCAGAGGCACAACTTTGAAAATGAATACATCCAAAACAATCGAAGATAGAGCATGCAGTTCCTTTCATTTTGACAAGCTATAGAGGTACCAGAGTACGCTACAGCTGAAGCCATTTATCAAAAAATACAACTACGGAGAAGAATTCGACCAAGAGGTAACCTTGTGTATATTAAAAGAAGATTCTTTTCATTGGTCTTTTGAAAGTGATTACAGTAATAAAAATTGCATTACGACTACAAAATTACAAGCCCAAAAGTCCAGTGGCCCTAAGGGCGAGAAAACCCTCCTCGAAAAGTAGAGCAACGAGAAGAGGGTTAGGGTTACAACCCTGAAAAATCATTACAGTTCATTGAAGAATCAAGAACATTCAAACCAACTGAATCAAAGGCCAAAATTGCCATCAACTGAACAACATTACAATAGAAACCTAGGTCGACCGACTACACCACAAGAGAAAGAAACTAAAGAAACCCTCAACCAAACATTTGTAGCAAGGAAAGTCCCTATTGGTTCCATTTGAAACAAGGGCCAAGGGGTAATCGAGCCAAAAGACGGTGAGCATCACAACAGAGTGTTAGCGTTATTAACTGGAAGCAAATGAAGGAGACAATAAAAGGTTGATAGCAAGGGAGGGAAAATCTAGAAGAACTTACGAGTTCAACAACCAACGGTAGATGAGGAAACCCATATTGGGCTGCGACCATTGTAAACCAAAACCCTTCTCGCATGGAGCAATGCCTCTTAGTGTATAAAATAAACTAAGCATGCAACATTAAAAATAGAATAAAATCTTACCTTGTTGGAGTTGAGAAAACGTAGAGGAAAGGGTCCTGTTGAGTCCACGACATGTGTTCATAAGCACTCAGACAAATCAACCAATAAGATAACTATACAAATAGTCGAAGGAACCATAAGAAAGCTCAGAAGAACAAGCAAGAAACGAAGGCGAGACACTCAGCATCGAGCCACCGAAAGAGCATAGAAACCCTCACAACAATCAAACAATCGAGTGACAGAGTTGAGCTAACAAGAGCTTGAACTAAAACGCTGAGCATAGTTACCACTTACCAACAAAAAAGTCACAGTCGACACAGACAGAGCATCCTTTCAAAAACAGTTACAGACACCCATAGAACCGCAGAGCTCACACGCCAAATAGAGCAGCACGAAAATGACCGAGGATAGGAAACAAACTAGGGTTTAACCAAGAGCCTGAAGAAAAATCGAGGCCATGACAACTGTCCTCTCAGAGTACATAGCCATTAATACACACATCAACCCAATCCAAATATCGGTGCTAATCTCTGTTTTATAAACTAATCATATGCCCATTAATTAAATCATTTGTTAACCATAATTATTGGAGTGATTAAGTCACAAGTCATGGGCTAATCCCATCAAAAACCAATTTAAACATCCTCAAACATCTCAAAAATTTAAGGCGAGAAGTTTTCAAATCTCTGAGCACGTTGTCAAGAAAAAAAATTTCTAATCTGTGAGATGTTAGCGACATGCTTCTTATTTTTACTGTTTTTTCAAACAAAATATGATATTTATGGATAAACATCCTAAAAGAACAATTCAATAAGTTTAGTGATCTAATGAACATCCAAATAAAAAACCACTTTAAATATCGTTAAACATCTCAAAAATTCAAGTTTTAAAGTTTTCAAATCTCTGAGTGCACTGATTAAAAAAAATGTTTGTAATCTCTATGATGTTAGTGATAGGCTGCTTATCTGTGATGTTTTTATCATTTTAAGTATCTTGCCTTTCGTCAAAACCATAAGCCTAAAGGTTATTAATGTCTTCTTTTGTTTAAAGTATCTTGCGTTTCTCAAAAACATAAGGCCAAAAATTATCATTATTGATTTGATTCTTGGACTCTTTTTCCACATAATTAAATTAAATTTAACATTTCTCTTGTAAATTTGTCTTACGTTTCTTTTAATCAAACATGGCCAAAGTACAAATGTACACCATAATTCAACCCATCCCAGCCCAAAAAGGAAAAGGTCCATGTAGCCTCATTAAAGTTTAATAATCTCATGCTCGGGTTATTGAGATTTTGACATAGAATGTTTATCCTCCAGTTAAAAACCAATTTAAATATCCTTAAACATTTCAGAAAATAAAGTTTTGAAATCTCCAGAGTCCGTCGTTTAAAAAAATTGTTTCTAATCTGTATTATAATATGTCTCTATGTGAGTGATAGCTTCTTATTTTATCGTTTAAAGTATATTGCTTCCTATCAGAACTATGGGCCTATTATTATTCATGATTTCATTTTTGAGAGTAAATCTCACTTGTTTTTCTTACCATCTACGTTAATTTTAGGATTTTCCCTTAATTTATCAAGGACTATGTATACATCTCCAGATGTTATAATCCCATGTCCAGTAATTGTAATCCAAAATCTTAATTTCATTATAATAATAATTGATTTTTTTTTTTTTTTTTCCATTCTGCTTATGGTAACAGCTATTATGTAACCATCTTCCTGCTTTGCCATTGCCTTTGACTTGATTGAGCCCATCAATACTCCACTTCCATGTCATAACTCCGCCAATAGTCGATGATGATCATCCTATCCATCCTGCATCTTAAATCAAACTGTAGAATTAAAAATGTGAAGCAAAAGATTATAACATTAACATAACAAGTATAGGTAAATCACAAGATTATCAAAAATATGATAATTTTGACAAATTAAAAATAAATCTATAATTTTACACTATATTAGATACTTTTTAAATACACAATTAAACTAAATTATTAATTCAAAATTAACTTTGAATAAAAACTACCTCATAAGTCAATATTCAAGTATTCGATATATCTATATTTTGAACTAACTAATATAGTCCATATTCAAGTATTTGATATATCTATGGCTTTAACAAATTATGTGTGCGTGGTTATCACAAATATATGATAGTTATTTCCTTTATATGTATAGTGTTATGTTGTTAATGAATAAATTACTAACTAATGAGTCAATATCCAAGTGGATTTTTTGTTTTATATATATATATATATTATATATCATCAGCTATATATTCATGGTATGACGATTTAATGTAAAGAAATATTAAATAGATATGGTTAATAATAATAAAAAGTATAATAGAATATAAGTTTTCAGAAATATTTATAATTTTAATATAATTTATTTGTAAAATATTTTGTATAGTTCAAATATTTAATATAAAATATGGATATTTAATCCCTTAAACATTTAGGTTTATAGGTGTTTTAACATTTTATAATGGAGGAAGATGTCACATAATATTATATTTAAAAAATAATAAAACGATATTTTATTAACAAGTAAAAATATTTAATAACTAAAAATATTAATATAGCCATAAATAAATATACTTTAATTTTCACTTAATTTTATATACACTTTATATAAAGATAAGGTATTGAAATTAAAACAAATAAAAACCAAATAAAAAATATTATGACTAAAAATAATATTTTGATACTATAAAATTGTGATTAATTCTATAATATTTTTTCTAAATGTGTAATTTAAAAAATAAAAATATTATTAATAATAAAAAGTATTTGATTATTGACTATAAAAAATATTTAATGTGTATACTAAATAACATATTTAAATTAAAAAAATATTTATATATTTTTTATAACATATTTACAGATTACTCCACAAATTACTATAAATAATCAAATAAATTTTCGTTTAATAAAAATATAATATATACCATATTTACCACAACAAGATAATGACTCCTAAATTTCTCTTGCAGAGGTACATGTGCTCAATGATTTCTTATCTCTATTATATTTCTCTTACATCAAGTGACATTATCTCTACTCTATATTTTTTAAATTTCGTTTGACAACCAAACGCAGTTGGACATGGAATTGAACTTTCCCAACCCACTCATCTTTGATCATCTAGTTCTTTGTTTGTGCAATATCTCCTTTTAGAATTCTCAAGGTCATGTCTTTATTAGGTTATTGATCTAACCAGCATAAGAACGAAGGTTATTTCGATTGAGATATTTCTATATCTTTAAAATACCTTATGCCAATACATAAAAACATCATGTCACCTCTTATAATTCATAATTATGGTCATTCTTATGTTACCACGTTTGTTGCATAATGTTAGTGTATAATATAAAAGTGCATAATGTTAGTGTATAACTCTTATATTATGAAGGTAATAATTCCCTTTGGTGGCTATATACTTTGTGATATGGATCAAGCTTCTCAAACCTTAAAGCCTGTGTGGCACTTATACTTTCCTCGAGGCTATTTGACATTCCATCCAAGTGATTGAGATTCTTCAAAAGGTCCATGTAGCCTCATTAAACCTTATACTCATGTATTTGTCAACAAGGGTGATTGATTGATTTGTTTTGATCAGTGATGGGGTGTTATCCACATGAATCTCATTCTACGGATAGAACAAGATCTCTTAGGCTTGGAAACCAAGCCTAGTAACAATCAAGACAAAGCACATTAACTCTTCTCTAGGAAATACATGAATCATTCAAAAGTAAACTTACCGGATGACTGAAATAATTCTTCAATCCTTTGTTTGCTTGAGATCCTGCTCCTCCTTCAATTCCTAAAATGGAATCTACAATAACATAAACAACACAAATCAAAGACTATAAAATATAAATGAATTCAAGCTATTTATAACTAAAATATTAATGAGTTTTGATATACATATGTGAAAATTGAATGCACTATATGAGAAAAAAATGCACACAGTATTAACAATTTGAAGACAAGATTGCAAACCTTTTCACCTTGATGTCCTAATATCTCTTCCAAGAAATATTCAATCCTTTCTCTTACAATGAAAAGCCTTCACTCTTCAATTTGATAGCTTAAGGGTACTTCAAAAGTGAACCCTTGCTCCTTTAGTCTGCACTGTATCTATAAGAGAGGAGACGAGTAGCCCCAAGGGTTAGCTCAGTTGGTCAAAATCAATGCCTCTCCGATTTAGAGGTCATAGGGTCCATTCTCCGCGAAGCCCTTGCGGTTAGGCCTAGCTAGTGGGCCATGGGGCTAGATCCCCTTCAGGGTTGATTAGCCCAATTTTTTTTGTGGATGTAGCACCACCCATTGACGAGGGTGTCCGTGAACCACAACCTAAAAAAAGGAGAGGAGTTGAGAGATACATCTTCTAAGGGGTGAGATCCTAGTTATAGAAGATTGATTCAATGATAAGGGGGATGAGATCCATCATTCTTGGGACGAGGTCCAAGGAGGTAGGAGCTGGAGGTCTATTTGGTTGAGGGAATATTCCTCAACAAGGTTCTAGACATTACTTTCTTATTTCTACCCATGTTGAAAGGATGTCTCACTCTGTAGTAGAGAACAATGTGAAACATTGTGAAAGTGTCAATGGATGAACACGTGGTGTCCCAATTTGTGCCTAGGAAAGGTATGGTGCTCATTGAATTAGGTATTTTAGGCAATGTAATCTCGGATTATTGTGATATTCATAATATGTTTTCTTTTGACTTTGATTGGGATTAATGAGAAGGGTTCTTTAGATAGTGAGTCATCCATATTTGGGGTCATTTTTCTAATGGTTAAAATATGGCATGTAACGTATTACACCCTAAAGTGAAAAGTTAGAAAGTATGTATAAGGTTTGAATTTATTTATCATGTGAAACTTTAGATCAAAGATCAATTGTTTGTGTACCTAAAAGTAGAAAATCAAGGATCACACTACAATATAATGATGAAATCATCTCTGAGGTAGGCATTCCCATAAGCAGTATAATATACTAATAACTCTAGACCTAAGTATGGAAATGTGTAAAATCCATGTAAGCAATTCAGAGTCATCGCCACCAAACATAAATCATGGAAGCATTCTTTAATAGACTCAATATCAATATAGCTATAATCATATAGTATGATTTTTTATATCAGTCATGAAAATTCCATGCAACTTTGATGGATGAAACTAGATCTAGGGTGCTCATGAGCACCATTCAATAGCATGAGTCTAACCATGTGAATGAATGTGTTGAATTCAAACATGGCATACACAATCTGATTACCATTCAATGATGAGAATTGTTAAAAAAATGTGAAAGAAAGTGCCAACAATGTCAATGGTTTTCAAGCTACAATAATACATTGTATAAAGTGTGATTGGATGATCTGTAGATGGAAACTCATATAATCTTTGGATTACAAGCCAATGATGTAATTTTTTTTTTCAAAATCAAGTATACATACCATTCAGGCATGCAAGTCCCAAGGAACTAAAGGGAGATTCTATGTCAAATTCCTAGATAATGTGTTGAATTTGATAGCAAGTGACTCATCGCGAGAGGGCCTTGGTGTGTCCCCATCAATGACATGAAAGAAGTGTTAGTATTTTGAGGAGAAAGAATAATGTAATTCGGGAGTGACTCAAAGATGATCGATGCGAAAGAGGGCTATAAGTACTACCAATTTTTTAAAATCGGGTTGATCTTATGTTAAGCATATTGATGACATTGTATGGAGTTGTGAGGACTAAACCAATATGGGATCAAAAACTGGTATGAAGAATTTCAGGTAGATGTGACCAATGGATAAGAAAGTGGATTTTCCAACCTAATTAGCCATGAAAGTGAAAGAGTATCGCATTCAAAAGTGGCTCACTACGAAATATAGACTCTATACACCCTTTTCCCAATTTCCCTCCATCATTTATAGTAAGTATCTATTTATTTTTATCGAGCTTGAGGAGGATAACATATACTTGATGTATAACGTCATCCTCTTAATAAGTCTTCGAACTATTTTTGAAGAACCTTTGAGAAGAAGTGGTTCGGTCTAATCATGATTAATGAGTCCTACATTGTTTATGTTTTACAAGTACAGCCACTCTATTCTTTTTCACATTTAGAGTGTTTGAAAAAGAGCTGAAAAGAAAATTGTCGAGTGTCCTTTTTTATAACTCTAGTCTGTCAAGCTCGAAAAAGTGTAAAATAATACAAAGGAGAACTCTTTTTACCATGATCATCAAAGTACACTTTCTTTGTGAATAGTATACGTAGTCCGTAAAAGTGGTAAACTTATACTAGGTAGAAGTTTCTTCATATACTTTTATGACCATGAAAGAAACAAGTTTACTTGGAAATATTCTCATATTTTGAGAGTCTAAGAAGAGCTTAAAGGTGAATCCTTGTGGTTGTTTTTTTCGTAAATTTTAAAGAGTCTGAAAAAGCGATAAAAGTATAATCATTGCCAAAAATTTTTTTTTTAGGAAATTTAACTCTAAGATGCACACTTAATTTCAAACTTATCATATCCACTAAAAGATAGTGAAACATGATTAAGTGTGAACGAATATTGTTTCTTTTTACAAATGTTGCAAATGTTGATTTAATACATAAATTTTGCATTGCAAACTAATTGTAAAGAAAGATAGGAAGTCGAAACAAAATGATCTCCATATTTTCACGAGTTTAACAAGTCTTGAAAATAATAACCAAAATGGGCTAAAAATATGTTTCCTTTTTCCACAAGCATGAAAAAAAGAGTAAACTATGATTGAGATAGGTTTTAATGCTCCCTAAGCATATCCTACAGAGGGTAATTCCCTCCAAGCATAACTTGAAGAAGCACATGCCCCCCAAGCTTCATTTGGTCTACCTAAGTAGACTGGTGGTTACTAATGAGCGGATGAAATAATGGTTCGTTGACAGGATCATATTAAAGAATTGACTTAACATTTACAATGTCTAGTTAAAGACTCAAATCAATTAGAGGGGTATGTTTAATTTTTTAACGAGTTTGACACAAGAAAATAAATATTCTGATATCACCTTGTTTAATTTTTTTAACAAGCTTAATGCAAGAAAAATAACTATGATGAGATACATGTTTCTCTTTTTCATGAGCTTGACATAGAAAAAGAACTTTTCTAATAATAACCTTGATCATTGTTTCCAAATCATTATCCATACGAATCTCATTCTATAAACAGAACAAGCTCTCCCAAAGCTTAGAAACTAAACCTAGCAATAATCAAGACAAAATACACTAAGTCTTCTCTAGAAAATATGTGAATCATTCAGAGGTAAACTTAATGATGACTGGAATAATTCCTCAATTCTTTGTTTGCTTGAGATCCTTCTCCAATTTCAATCCCTGAAATGAAATCTGCAATGATAGAAATAAAAAAAATATCAAAGCATACAATATATAAATGAATTCAAGTTATTTCTAACCAAAAAATCAAGGATTGTTGATATACACATGTAAACATTAAACAAATTATATGATAAAGAGAGTGCACTTTATGTTAAGAATAAGAGGGAAATATTACAACCCCTTTGGCCTTGATTCCATAAGATCTCTTCCAAGTAATCTCCAATCCTTCCTCTTGAAATGATAAGCCTTCACTCTTCAATTTGACATGATAAGGGAATTTCAAAATTCAAACCCTACTCCTTTATTATTTATTGTATTTATTAGAGAGGAGATCAGGTTGGAGATCCATCTTCTAAGGGATGAGATCCGCAATTAAAGGGGATTGATTCCATGATAAGGGGGATGAGATCCATTACTTTTGCGATAAGGTCTAATGAGGTAGGAGCTTCAGGTCTAGATTGTTGAGGAATATTCTTCAACAAGGTTATAGAATTTACCTTTTTATTTTTACCCATATTGAAAGGGTGTTGCAATGTGTAGTGGAGAATAGTGCGACACACTATGAGGTTGTCAATGAGTGAACTTACGGTGTCGTAGTTTATGTATAGGAAAGGTGAGAAACTATTAAAAATTAGTGTTTTTAAGAAATGTAATCCAGGATGCTTTGGATATTCATAATAGTTTTTCTTATGCCTTTGTAGGTGATCAGTGAGAAGGGTTCTCTAGATAGCAAGGAATCCAAATTTGGGGTCATTGTCATATTGGTGACAAAATGATGTGCAACATGGGGAATATTTTATCATTGTTAGGGTAAATATGTACCCTCAACCTCTCTAGTGCAATGATATCATTTATCTTGTGGGTAGGTTGAGAACCAAGATGTACATCCAGAAGGATATTTTGTAAGATAACAAGGGTTTCCCTCTGCAATTGATGGGTTTTCCACGAAAATTGAATTTTCCTTCTAACTCTTTATTGAATTTAGATGTTACTTGATGGAAGAAGAGAAGCCTAACTACTAGGTGCTAAGATCAGCCTAGTACACTCCAATACTTTATTTTTTTGTTGCTAAATTTTTGGTGAAATTCGCGATGCCTAATTTCTGAACCTATTTTGGTTATGTAATTTATGGAAACCTTTGTCTTCATCTAGATATGTTAGTTTATTGACCATCCTCTACATCGATATATGAATTTGTCCTATATTTTTCTCTTCGGTGATTTCTGAGGGTCCAGTCTACATTTAAACCCTAAACATGTTCTTTTCAAGAAGGGTTACTTTTATATATTGATTATACTAAACACATTTTCTATTGAAATATGGTAATTATGTCATGTTTTCATCTATTACCTTCAAGGTAAGACACTAGGTTTCAATAAAATTCCTTTAAAATAGGTTTATAGCAAATTTCTAAGAATAATAACAAATTTGTGAGAGTTATGAGGACGAAGGGATTTCTCTTACTGTTCACAAGGTAGTCACAATCCTCTCTATGGATTTGATCTAAGGCCTACTCAAGCTTAAATTATTACAACATACTTAAATTATGTTTTTCCCTACAAGTACTCATTATTATTACTCCCTTGTAGGTCTTCAACAAGCCATCTTTGGGCTTCATCTTGTTTGTTGATTGTATAAGGGTTGTTTGAATGAGGGTATCTATAGAAAGGTCTTAACTCTCTAGGGTGACAATTTTTTTATTGCAAATGTCTTAAGGGATTTACTAGAAATGTTGGGTAGAAAGAAACATCACCATACACCAAAACTTGTAATGTTTTATGTTTTTAATTAACAGTTTCTTCCCATTGCATTAACTCAACACTTTGTATAATGTTATTTGACTTGCAACTAAAATCTACATGGCTAGAGTTGTAATTTTTTCTTTTGCATTAGAGAAGGAAAATTTTATATTAATTTCATTTACGCTCTTGCATGTCAATACCATTGCAATATTGACATCTATGGCATTGTTGATTTTATTTAACTTCCTGTAACCATGCATGTGTAGAAGGGAATTTTTACTCCATCTTACGTATTGTTATGATTGTGTTTCTCTATGCAATGAATTGTTATGATTTATTTTAGAAGGAATAAACTAGTCCAAAAGCATGATGGACTCTTTTCATGGTTTTCCTTAGTATCTACTATTCTCTTACCCATAACTACCTATCTCTTAGCCAAGTAATGAGGTTCGCTTCCTAGTGATGAACCTTAAACATGCTAACCTAGGAATAAACATTTCTACTTTTAATCAACTCAAATTACTTATTATGTTATAATAATTCCTTTTATATTGTACTTTGTAATGAACATAGTTTCTATAGTAAAGTGGTACTGTTTAAGTCAGGTTGCTTATGTCTTTCTATTTCTACATGGGTAAATCAATACCTTATGTCAATCCCCATGTTTTCTTCTTATATCCACCTATATAGTGAACACAAGGATTTTTTCTTCTTTAGGTTTTCTTCCCCTAAACTTGACTAATAGGGGATGTTTAATCTTCACGTGTTAGAAAAAACTTAGTTAAATCCTCTATCTTCTATGCACTAGTGTCCCTACAATAGAGAAAACACAAATACACACACACACACACACACACACACACACACACACACACATATACATATACATATACATATACATATACATATATATATAGATCTTTCTGTTGTTACCTGGGTAAACCAATACCTATGTTAATCCCCCGTGTTTTCTTCTTATGTCCACCTACATATTGAATAAAAGGATTTGTTCTTGATTAGGTTTTCTTCCCCTCAACTTGTTCCATTAATGAAAAAGTTATTATATACTATGTGTGAATTCGCTTATGTTACTTGATGTAATGGATCAAAAAGATTGCGAATAACATAAGAAATTAAACCATTTGAAAACATGTTCAAACAAATCAACACAAAAAAATTTAATAGAGGAGTTCTCTAGACTTCCTAGATACGTATCCTGGTCCTTTCGCTTCTAGTGTTGACCTCTTTATTATGTCTTCAAGAATGTTGTTCCAGGCATGAGCTCAAAAACAAAGTCTCAGATGAGAAAATGCACATCACCACTGCGTCCATCTTGACATTTCGTGTCAAATGAATATAAACTTGCTCATATTTGGCCAAAGTGACCTCCAGACCCCCCGGAATGATCAAAACCACCCTTGCACTATCAAAAACCACCTTTCTATGCACAAAACCACCTCTAAAATACTAAAAACCACCTCAAAAAAACCACGCTCCTTGGCGGACTGTACCTGCAAATAAAGTTTAAAGAAATTTTGTGTTAGCTTGTTGTCAAGCTCGAAGGTATGAACCCATGACAATGTCGTATGTGGTGAAGTCCTATATGTTTGGGGAGGTCGGCGGGTCGATATAACGTATATCATATATTTGTTATGACCCGCATTAAGGTTTGGAACGATATGATTTGTGATATGGTTTAATATATGGTTATAATATGATATATCGTATATGATTTGAACCTTAGTTTCATTGCTTGACACGTATCTCGACATTCGTAAGTTACATATCTTTGAAGGTTAAGGGTCTGGCGGTTTGGGGTTGACCCGACCGTCCGACCGTTTTCTCGCGATTAACCCATATCAAAACATAAATGCAAGTTTATCTCTTTAGTTAAACAACTCTAGACTTGGCTCATCTGGTGAGCGGAATCCGGTGAAAGCTTAGAAATCCAGGAGGTTAGGGGTTCGATCGTCCCTGACCCCCAATTTTTGGGATTGACATGCCAACATCGGGAAAATCTAGGGTGCCACGTGTCAGCTTCAAATTGGTCCAAATGCACCAATCAATACCATCCATGTCACCCTCCTTGCTGATATCATCATGGGCATGTGGTGCATTCCTGGGATCACAAGTGTCCTGCTGATGTCATCTTTGATATTTATCCTTGACTAGTTTGACTGTGACTTTTGCTGACTTTGACTTTTTGACCTTTTTTGCCCTAGTTTGCCTGAAACTTTGACTTCCCTTAACATCTTCATCCGAACTCAAATTTTTGCGCCGTTTGCACTGTTGGAATCGGCTCATCAAGCAGTTCGACTTGATCCCACTTTCAACTGAATTTGAAGACTTTGATCTAGAGGTAAAACCGAATCCATTTTGGATCACTCCTCCCTACTAGAATATTTTGGTCAACCAAAAGTTGGTTTTAGTTACCGAGTAAGTGAGGATAAATTTCCCTCACTTTTCCAATTTCTATCCATTGTGCCTTACTTGGATTTGTCCTTTTGAGTCCAACTTGAGGATACTCAACATTTCCCTGCCGCGAAGTCCTTATTCTCCTATCAAGAACTTTGTCCTCCTGTAGCTCATTGAGATACTCGGGAAAAAGATCTTCGATGGAAGGTAGCTTACCTTTCTCTTCGGGATCTTCAATCAATGAAGGTTCATACAATCACAAGTTTTCAACATTTACGAGAGAATATATTTGCATATAAGCTAGTAAATCTAGGAGGAAAGCATTTTCACCAATTTTATCAAGTATTTTCAAAGAACCATATCTAATTGGTTTCAGTTTTTTACCTTCCCCTTGCAGTCTTTCTTTGCTCATGTACAACCAGACTTGATAACCAGCTTTAAAACTAAGCTCAACTCGATGCTTGTCATGTCGCACATTATACTTTGCTTGGCTTCTTCCTAGTTGTTCCTATACTGCGTGGTGAAATTCATGGATTTGTTCAATGAACTTGGTTTCTCTATCCACATCACTGTGTCCATTAGCTGCTATGTCTTTACCAAATATAAAATCCAAGGGATGCTTTGGTGTAAAACCAAAACAAGTCTCTAAAGGAGATCTCTGAATAGAAGAATGTTTCGCATGGTGGTAAGCATGTTGCACATAACATAAATGCTCATCCCAAAGTTTGGGATGCTTGCTACAATATCCTCGAAGCAACTGTATCAGTCATGTTAACCACTTATGTCTCACCATCTGTTTGTGGATGAAATGTAATGCTCTTCTTTAACCTTGTGCCTGTTAACTCCCACAGACTTGACCAAAATTTCTCAACAAATCGAGAATCTCGATTAGATACAATAGAAGTGGGTAACTCAAAATGGACCCATATATTTTGAAAGAAAAACTTTGTAGTTTGTTCAGTTGTGACATATTTATTACATGGTGTCAAAACACATATTTTACTAAACCTATCCACAACTACATATAACTAATCATGACCCCTTCTAGACTTTGGCAATCCCCCAACAAAATCTATGGAAATACTTTCCCAAGGACGAGAAGGAATTGGCAATGGGGTATACAAGCCTAATTTTCTATTACTTGGCTTCCTTGAAGCATACATAGTACACCGTTTAATATATCTAGAATTTCTCATTCATCTGTGGCCAATAGCAGAATCTTTCTAATTGTCAATTGTTTTACTTACACCAAAATGATTTCATATGAGAGAAGTATGTGCTTCTCGAATTATGTTAACACTTTCAGTTTGTGGAATGCATAACTTTCCAAAATAATATAAGAGTTTGCTCTTTATGTAATAATCCAATTCTTCTACCTCCTTGCCATGACCTAAAGTTGCATATACATCCTTAAAATCTATGTCTTGAGCATATTGTTCTATGTAACATTCATGATTTATTCAATTATGCTTAAGTACTATGGATGCATTTATAATTGGTCTTGATAATATATCTACAACCTTATTACGCATGCCCTTCTTATATCTGATAAAAAAATGAAATTGTTGTAGGAAACCCATCCACCTATAATGTATTAATTGTTGCAATTTAGTTTGTGAGTATAAGTATTGTAGTAGTTGATGATCTGTATGTATGATTGTTTCTTTACCCATTATGTAATGTTTCCACTTTTTAACACTCTAAACTAATGCATATAATTCCTTATCATATGTGGGATAGTTAACTATTGTTGAAGTAAATGTCTCGGAATGAAAGCATATAGGCTTTTTGTGCTGCATCAACACTGCCCCCATGGCATATTCACTTGCATTTGTCTCAAACTCGAATGAATGTTGAAGATATGGCAGTGCTAGTACTGGTGCTATACCGATCCTTTGTTTTAATTTGTCCAAGGCTTTCTGTTGTTTGCCTCCCCACTGGAACAATTGTTTCACACTTGTCAAAGCATTTAAAGGGGCTACAATTAATGAAAAGTTAGCAATAAACTTTCTCCAATATTACACTGCCCCTAATAAACTTCTAACTTCTATAGCAATATTGGGCTTAGGTCAATTTATAATGAATTCGACCTTAGAGGGATCTATCTTCAATTCATCACCCCCTACAATATAACCAAATAATTTAAAGATGTTCTGCCAAATTCACATTTTGATAGTTTTACATAGAGATTTTCTCTTTTCAAAACATATAAAATCTACTTTAAATGCTTAACATTTTCTTCCCATGTTCTACTAAAAACAAGAATGTCATCTAAACAGACTATTACAAAATCATCAATGAATTGCCTAAATATATCATTCATGACTCGCATGAATGTGGCTGGAGCGTTAGTTAAGCCAAAAGGCATAACCATCCATTCATCGAGTCCTTGCTTTTTTTTTAAAGCAGTCTTCCATACATCCTATTCTAGAACTCTGATATGATGTTAGTCACTTCGCAAGTCTAATTTCAAGAAGTAAACTGCATCTTTTAATTTCTTTAACAAATCATCAATACGAGGAAGAGGATAATGATTCTATATTGTGATTTTATTCAATGCTCTAAAATCAATGCACATTCGACACGAACTGTCTTTCTTTCACACTAACACAATAGGTGATCACATGGTGATTTGCTTAGTTCAATAAACCCTTGACCGAACAACTGATGTACCTGCTTCCTTATTTATCCATTCTCTAGAGTTTATATCCTGTACAGTCCAATGTTAGGTAGTTGAGCATCCTGCTGCAAATAAATCTCATGTTCTATCTAGCACTTGGGTGGAAGCCCTTTAGGCTCTTGAAACAGAATATCATAATTGGAAACAACTTTAACTAGATCTACTTTCTGTTTAGGATTACAGCCTTTGAATGTATTAGATTTATCAACATCCTTTGCTTTTACAATCATAAGTAAAAATTGTTTACTTGCATTTACAATTTTTTTCATCTGTCTAGAATTTATGAGATAGAAGTTATCATTGAGATTATGAGCTCTTATAATATATTCAATTCCATCCTTAGTGAGTTGATACTTATTTTCAATTTGGTAGTAGATATCATTTTTATCGTACAAGTATGGACTTTCTAATACAATTCCGCATATATCTAATGGGACTATGTCTAACTCAACCTCATCTACAAACTTTGACCCAATAGCAAAATGAAGTTTACAATGTTTCGTAACTTGTAGTTTAGTTTTATCACACAACCAACCTAATGGATATGGATTTATATGAGGCTTTGTTTCTAGACCCAACTTTTTTACAATTGTTTCGGAAATCAAATTGACTTGTGACCCACTATCAAATAAAGTATCAATTTTAGTATGCTTGGAAATGACTCTTATGTGAAATAGCTCATTTATTTTCTTCTCATCATTATCATTATCAACAGAATTTCAAGGATTAATTGTAGATTCTTTAGAATCTTTACCTTCTATACTTGTAGTTGTAACCATTGTTTCGTCACCTAAATCTAATCCCAAGTCCTTTTGAATAGCAACAACATTGTTTCACTCTTAACTCTCGAACTTCTTAGGCTTCAGTTCTAGATGCAAAGACCAGCAATGTGCTTCATTGTGTCCTTCCTTCTTACAATGAGTGCATGAAGGTTTATCCTTCTTCACACTGTTTGTTTTCTTCTCTTTCCACTTCAGTTTCTTCTCACATTTATTCTTGCGTTCATTAGGTTTGGATGATTTCCTAAAATTTGGGGTTACATTTTTACCTCTAGCTTCTAGATGAGTTTCTTGAACATATACATCATCTAAGCTAGTTGGATTAAACATAAGTATGGTATGCCTCAAATAACTATGAAGACCACCTATGTATTTCAACAATGTTTCTGGTGACTCCCATGAAATGCCTAGTGTTAAAGCTCTCTTACAGAATTCCTGAGTATAACTTTGAACACTTTGACCTTTTAATTGACGTAATGTTTGCCAAATCATCATTTCTTGTTGCATATAAGCCAATAGATACAATTTCTATTTAATAGCATAAAAAAATTCATTCCAAGTTGAAATGATTTTACCATGTTTTTGGACATTTTCTTGTGTCTTGCCTTGCCACCATACAAGTGTGGATCCTCCAAGCCGAGGGCTAGCAAGCTGGATCTTCTTTCTTTCTGAATGAAATTTGTGCACCGTGCAATATACATCAATTTTCCTTATCCAATTATCAATCTTTTCACCATTAAGTTCTCCATCATAAATTGGCAAATCAAATTTTACATCTAATTTGATCAAAGAGGACTTATTTTTCTTCTTCTTAGAACTAGATTTATGAGAAGAAGAGGATGATGACGATGATGGTGATGATGGAGGAGATCTAGGTTTTTCTCATTTTCCTTTGCCTTCTTTGTCTAGAGGAGTAAAAGGAAAAGGTTCCTGTGCTCCTTTATCTAGTTTAGGTGAAGAAGTACTTTCCAATTTACCCTTTTTAAACTCATTATACATCTCTTCCACCATGGCACGTACAATCATGAAACTATCCAAGAATTGAGATTTTGTTCCAATGGGATGTTCTTCTGTCATTCTTCTTCTTCGAGAAGAGACCCTTCCAATTTCTGGGTTTGCTTCAAAAAGCACTCATTCGCCTCATTTGAGCCCCAACCTAGTAAGCATTCAATTCTTCAAAACAACTTGTCAAACCTTACAAACCCTGATGTTCTACCACCACTTGATCCGTTAATGAAAAAGGTATTATAGACTACGTGTGAATTCACTTATGTTACTTAATGCAATGGATCGAAAATATTTTCAAACACATCAACACAACAAAATTTAATAAAGGAGTTCACCAGACTTCCTGGCTATGTCTCCTAGTCCTTTCGCTTCCAGTGTTGACCTATTTATTATGTCTTCAAGAATGTTGTTACAGGCATGAGCTCAAAAACTAACTCTCAGATGAGAAAATGGATGTCATCACTGTGTCCAGCTCGAAATTTCAATTCAAATGAGTATAAACTTGCTCATATTTGGGCAAAGTGACTTCCAGACCCCCTCGAATGAGAAAAACCACCTTTATGTGCATAAAATAGCCTCTGCAATACTAAAAACCACCTCAGAAAAACTGCCCTCTTTCGTAGAATGTACTTGCAAATAAACATTAAAGAAATTTCTTGTTGGCTTGTTGACAAGCCTAAACGTATGGAACCATCGCAATGTCGCATGTGGTGAAGTCTTATATGTTTGGGGAGGTCAGCTAGTCAAATCCCCTGCCCGACACTCTAGCATTTTGTAATGCTATATATATTATATATATATATATATATATATATATATATATATATATATATAATATATATATATATATCTATATCTATATATATATCTATATATATATATATATATATATATATATATATATATATATATAATAAGATATAGAATATTATCATATATTTGATATGACCTGCATTAAGGTTTGGCACGATATGATTTGTGATATCATTTATTATATGGTTATGATATGATATATCGTATATGGTCTGAACGTTAGTTTCATTGCTTGACACCTGTCCCAACTTCCGGCGATTACATATCTTTCAAGGTTAAGGGTCCGGTGGTTTGGGGTTGACCCGATTGTTCCACCCTTTTCTGACTGTTAACCCTTATCAAAACATTAATACAAGTTTATCACTTTAGTTAAACAAGTCCGAAATTGGCTCATCCATTGAGCAAAATCTATCAAAAGCTTAGAAATCTAAGAGGTCACGGGTTCGATGATCCCTTACCCCCAATTTTTGGTTTACATGCCAACATTGGACTAATCTCGATTGCCACGTGTCAGCTCCAAAATGGTCCAAATGCACCAATCAAAACTAGCCACATCACTAGCCTTGCTGACATCATCACAGGCATGTGGCACATTCTTGGGATGACACGTGTCCTACTGATGTCACTTTTTACTTTTGACCATTGACTAGTTTGACTTTGACTTTTGTTGACTTTGACTTTTTGACCCTTTTTGCCCTAGTTTGCTTGAAACTTTGGCTGGCCTTAACTTCGTCATTCAAACTCGGATTTTCATTCCATTCACATCGTTGGAATCATCTCGTTAAGAAATTCGACTTGATCCCACTTTAAACTAAATCCATTTTGGATCATAAATTCACTAATAGGTAATGTTTAATCTTCACGTGAGAAAAAACTTAGTTAAAACCCATGTATTTAGTCCATATATATATATATATATATATATATATATATATATATATATATATATATATATTATTATATTGCAAAAAGGCTAGTGGATTGAAGACATGGGATTTAACGAAGTTTTTTCTGACACATGAAGATTAAACTTTACATATTAGTCAAGTTGAGGGGAACAAAACCTAAACAAGAAAAATCATTGTCTTCACTATATAGGTGGATATAAGAAGAAAACATGGGAGATTGGCATAGGTAGTGGTTTACCCAAGGAGCAAGAGAAAGATACAAGCAACCTGTCTTAAGCAGTAACACTTTACTAGATTGAAACTGTGTTCATTACAAACTACAATAAAAAAGGAACTATTATGAGATAATAAGTAATTATAAATGATTAGTAGTAGAAATGTTTATTCCTAGATTAGCATGTTTCACATCCATTAATGGCAAGAGAACCTCATTTCCTTAATAAAGGATAGGTAGTCTTAGGTAAGAGAACAATAGCTACTAAACAAAACCATGACAAGAGTCCATCAAAAATTTAGCCTAGTTTATTCATTCTAAAGTAAACAATAACAATTTATTTCACAGAGAAACACAATCATAACAATACATAAGATGTAGTAAAAATACCCTTCTACACATGCATGGTTACAAGAAGTTAAATAAAATCAACAATGTCATAGATTTCAAGATTGCAATGATATTCATATGCAGGAGCATAAATAAAATAAATATACAGTTTTCCTTCTTTGGAATGAAAAAAAAGAAATTACACCTCTAGTGATGTAGATTTCGGTTGCAACTCATATAATAGTATATAAAGTTTTGTGTTAATGTAACGGGGAGAAAATATTAATTAAAAAATAAAACATTACAAATTTTGGTGTATGGTGATCCTACTTTCTGCCCAACATTTCTAGTAAAACCCTTAAGTCATCTGTAACAAAACAATTGTCACCCTATCCAGTTAATACCTTTCTAAATATACCCTCATTCAAACAACCTTTATACAATCAATAAACAAGATGAGGCCCAAATATGGTTTGTCAAAGACCTATAAGGGAGTAATATATATACATTTGGTTTATAGAGATATTAGTAAAATTCAAACATTATCTTTCTTGAATACACCAAGATATACACACATATCATCGTAAAGAAATCCCACTTTATCCTTTCATTCTTTTGAACCACAAAATAATATTTTTAATACAGATCCTTCAAAACAGGCATATACTTATCTAAGAATTTACTATAAATATATTGAAGGATGTCACGTTCCTCCTAACCATGAAGCATGTTTTCTAGTATTTCCCCCAAAGGTCTAACAGTTTCCTATTATGGAAACAACTTAGGATTTTCTTCCTCAAATTCACCACCTTATCCCCTAGCTGTGTCATACTAACTTATGAGTTATGGTGAAATATTTTTCTCCCACTAGCCTTTTATTTTCATATGACTGCGTTTATCTCCCATAATGCTCATTTAGCAACTTCCACCAATGACATTTATCTCCAATCATGTATTCTTTTGGTATTATGCTTCAAACAGTAGTTCAAGTCTATGGAAAAATGGAGTTTTCTTCTTTTGTTCATACCACCTCTTGGGTAGAATTGATTCCAATTATTTTCCTAGTAGTTAGGAGTCTAATCTCTCACATGACAGCCTTTAAAACATTTATGAGAATAATAGCACACAAAATAGTCTTTCTTTATTAATAAAAATTAATTTTTAAATTCTCATAACATATTACTTGTACAACATGTCTTTCGAGTCATGTGTCATAAAAGATTGATTTACCAAGGGTATCACATCTCCCCTGCCCTTAAAAGGGAACATCATCCTCGATTTTTCATACATCCATTTTCCTTGAAACAACTCAAGAAAGTCTTATTTATTTAACCTTCCATATCCCAAGTGGCATCCTTCGACAGAAAGTGCTTCCATTGAACTTTAACCTCGAGGGGTGGCTAGATTCCATAGTGTAGCTTCCCTTCGGTTAAAATTTGTAGGGGCTTCACTTGCAAATCACCTTTCAGTTTAGCCTATACAACATTTCAATCAATAATAGGAGTAGGATCATGAATATAATTTCTTAAAAGATACACACGAAATATATTATGAATGCTATTATGGGTTCATAAGCAACTGGCCCTACCTTAGCTAGTATCTCAAATGACCCACAAAATGAAGGGGACAATTTATTGTAGATTTCCAGTTTGAAGGAAGTCTATTTTAGTCAAAATTTAATATATACACATTCACCCACTTGGTATTCTATGTGTACTCTTTAAATTTGCATAACCTTTTTGCCTATCTTGCATTCCTTTTAAGTATTTTTTTTATCTTCTTTACCATCTATTCCATTTCTTGGAGAATTTTTTCCCTAACATAAGCATATCTTCAAGAGGAAACCAACTTAAGGGGATATGTGAAAAAGACTCAGCTTGAGTGATGTGTGATAGGTATTGTTATAGGAAAACTCAACTAAATGTAGATAGTGTTCCCATTTCATGGGATGGTTGATTACATACATTTATAGCATGTCCTCAAGGACCTTCTTAATTCTTTTAGTTTTCCCATTTGTTTGTGGATGGTATGTAGTGCTATAAATTAGTTGTATACCCATTCTAGTAAAGAATTTCTTCAAAAAGTTGGAAGTGAATTTAACATCCCTATTTGATATAACAATCTCTAGTATTCTGTGAATTCTGAAAAATTGTTTCATGAAAACTTTTGCCACCTATGTAGAACTATAAGTGGACTAGAAAGGTATAACTTTGGTACCCTTAGATAACTTGTCTACCAAAACAATAATATAAGCATGTTTTCATCTAGCCTTTGGTAATCCAGTAATAAAATCTAACCCAATTACATCCCACCTCCATTCAAGAATTGACAAGGGGATTCAATAATCCTGTTGGGTGTTGAGTCTCCACATTTACCTATTGACAATATTGGCCTCTTCCTAAGTAATCAACCACCTCCATTTTCATGCCGGACCTGGAAAAAATTATTTTCTAAGTGTTGTGATAAAAAGGATATCTTGTGGCTTTCATCTAGTATCATTTATTGAATTCTAGCCACATCCAAAACATAGTTTTTTTTAAATGTTAACAAGTTATTTTTATTGAGTGCATAATATGGTTGTTTTGCATGATCAAATTTAATTTTCAATTTCTCAAAAATATGATTATAATTTTTATCTTCTGATTTTGATGTCTTAATCTATTCTATGAAATCAAATTCAACACTATTCGTTGTTACCTCACAAATATGTTTTAGATTTCAACTTAGTGCATTTGTTTTATTTCCCTTTTATATTCTTAATGTTGAAATCATATTCATTGAAGAAGGCCATCTAACTGGATCTACTCACATTCATGTCATGTGGCCATCTAACTGGATCAACTCATATTCATGTCATGTTGGGTGAAAAAAATATTTCAGACTCAAATGGTTAGTAATTAAGGTGAATTCCTTACCAATTCAATAATGTATCCACGTCTTACGTGCATGGATGATTGTATCTAGTTTGAGGTCAGGCACTGCATAATTTCTTTCATAATCTTGTAGTTTGCAGGATTTTTAATCCACCACGTGATCTTCGTGCATGAGTGAACAATACTAAGTTCTTTTCATGGTCTATTATTTCCAACACAAGTCTAGTAGTGAGTAAATATTTTAATTAATCAACGATTTCTTAACATTATTTATTCCTCCCAAATTTCGGCCCTTTCTTCTAGAGAGAGGTTATGGGGTAAGCTAATTTTTGAAACCCCTTATAAATATGTGATAGATTCCTATGATACCGATGAATGATCTCACATTTGCCACATCATTAGGGACTCACTATTTAAGTATCGATTTTCGATTTTCAAGATCCACAACTATTATGGATTTGGATATCACATGTCATACATATTTTATATTATCTTGATAAAATCCACATTTATTGAACTTAACATGAAACTGATTTTCATGTAAAGTCTACAACACATCTTTTATATGTTGTATGTGATGCTTTGGTGTCTTTGAATAAATCAATATATCATCTATAAATATTAGTATACAATACATGTGTCCAGGAATTTCCTAGAAATACTATTCATAAAGCACATAAATGTAGTAGGTGAATTTGTAGGTCCAAAAGAAGGCACTATAAAATCATAGTTTTTACATCAGGCTTGAAAATTTTCTTTTGGAATGAATTATTATTTAATCCTTAGCTGGTGATAACCAAATCTAAGATCTATTTTAGAAAACATAGTTTCTCCCCTTACATAGTCAGATAAATCAATAATTTTGGGAAGGGGATACATGTTTTTAATTGTTAATTTACTCTACTACTAGTAGTCAATACATAATTTGAATAGTCCATATTTATTTTTGACAAATAAGACCTGATCACCCCTTGGTGACACACTCATTCTGATGTAGTGTTTTCTTAATCATTCTTGTAACTCCATTTTTAATTCTACCAATTTTGACACACTCATATGGTAAGGAGATTTTGATACTAGGGTAGCTTCAGGTATTAATTCTATAGAAAAATATATGCCTCTCTTAGGCAACAAACCAAGAATCTCATTAGGAAATAAATCCTGGTAGTCTTGAATAAATTCCAAATAATTTAAGGATTTAAATTGTTTATCTTTTGAGTGGTCTTCCACTTGAATGGAAAAGAAATCATAGCCTTTCCTTGCAACCCCTTTTAAGTGCAAGGAAGATATTTGTCGCACATAAATCGGCCTAGGTATTTCTCTTACCATATGAGTTTCCACAATGTCTAAGGTGTAGGTAAAGTTGGAAATAATTAATTCCTACTTGTCTATGGTTGTAATTCTCCATTTGAGGAGTTTGTTCCTATATAATAAGAATTTAGTTTCTCCTAGTTTAGTGTGTGGTTAAGAAAATCTCTCAACCACACTAGTGTACGTCCAAGATATATTTCCTATCTTGAGACTATTGATTGTATAAATATGTGTGTAATTTTCCTCATTCATCATAAAATAGAAAATATATTGATTGTGATAATTTTATCTTGGTATCAGAGCCTGTGAGGGCCTGGCCCCTCCTAGGCCTGGCTCCTCCTGGGCTGAGGGAAAATAAAGAGAAAGTATAATTTGTTTTAGTTTGTCCTTCGAGAGTTTTGGTTTAGTTTTATTTGCAGTTCTGGATCTCCAGAAAACTCTGATTGCATTGGATCTCGTTTGGCGGATCGTTTTTTGGTAATCGAAGTTGGCACATATCGAGCGATTGGCGGATTGATTTGTTGCGATCACTTGCGTGGCTATTGTAGAAATCGTGGGGAACGATGACTCTTTTGTATAGATTGGAGCGTTGCCTAGGTGTGGGTTCGAGTAGCGATTAGAGTACTAAGTTCCTACAGTACTAAGTTCCTTTGATGAGCGAGATCCCTCCAATCCTTTGAGGTGTGTGGATCGTTGGTGTGGTGGTTTGACCTAGCGGCCCGCAATGGAAGTGTAGCTACGAAGAAGGCCTGGCAAGGAAGGCTGAAAGTCAATACATTGTCTAGAGAGAGGGAGGATGATCTGTTGTTGCTCCATGTTGAGGTCCATTCAGAGGGAGTGTCTAGTGGATCGAGCATGACAAGTCGAAGTGCATGGTGCATTTTTTTTGTAGGCCGATCTTCTTCCAGCCACCTCACCTGTGGATCTTCGGATCAGATGTGTGCTTGAGGTCCATTCAGAGGGAGTGTCTAGTGGATCGAGCATGATAAGTCGAAGTGCATGGTGCATTTTTTTTGCAGGCCAATCTTCTTCCAGCCACCTCACCCGTGGATCTTCGGATCAGATGTGTGCCTCTACTCAGCATATTCGTGGTGTGGCTACCAGTCAGAGCGTGATCCGAGCGGTGGTGTAGTAGCGAAGGTGACAACACTCATGTTGTTGCTGGCCCAGGATTCCACGGAGTGATCAGATCAATGATGTGGATGCGTGATCCATGGATGATGTAATTTACTCGTAATCGCAGCCATGTAGCAGAATCGTCTCATTTGGGGGACGATTGCTCCAGTTGGGAGAAGAAATTGAGATGCGGCGTGACCCTGTGTTTGACCATCATCTTTGGTGAGCGCCAAGTTAGCTGGATGATGCTTGATAAATTGGGGCTACCTCAACCAACGAGCATGGAGTCCACTGGGAAGCCGAGCTAAGGAGGTGTGTGGTGACCTGTGGCTACTCTAAAGATTTCGATCTAGTCGACGGATCAGTGGATCACTCTGAAAGTCATCTGTACAGAGTGTAGCACAAAGATAGATCGGGTTCTGGTGAATGATAGCTACATTGTCTTGACGGAGATTCTTGTCCTGCACGAGTCTATGTCTTTCTCTAAGGAGAATGAATGGCAGCCGATCGTTGGTCCCATTCCAGAGATCCTAAGTCGAAAGTTCTTACGGAAGGTGCATAATTTGTCCTTGTTCAAGGAGATGATCAAGACGCAGAAGATCGTGAGATCGGTGTTTCCAGCTGGGGAATGCAATCTGTGGCTAAGTGTGTACTAGTCATCTGTTAATGGCATTGATTATCTTTTGATGTGCTTGGAGAGCAAAGATCTTGATAAGTTTGTTGTTACAGAACGGAGTTGTTGGTGTCTCTTTCGCATGTCTGTTCTGAGCTGAGATGAACCATATGCATCGAGATTCCTATGGCCGATTTGCAAGGGACAATAAGAGTGGTGACAATCCGAGCCTCAGATGGCAGTACCGCCCTGAGATCTGTCTTATCTTTTAGATTGCAGACCACTTTTTCATAACAAAAACAAAATTTTCATTGGAATCTCTGCAGATTCAGATCCAACTGAATTCAGATCCAACCAGATTTTACTCCTGAATTTCATTGTCTGCGTGTATATTTCTGTGCACAGATTTATAGCACGGCATTATATCTAGATTTATCATCCTGTTTTCACTAGCTAGCGACATGAATCGGGAGGTTGGCAAAGGCCATAGTAATTCCAGTTTTTGCTATACATTTTCTCATTTTGTGCAATTTAAGTGAGGGCTCGGGGAATTGGTGAATTCATTTGAAAATTCTTTAACATGGAGACTGGACGAATTGAAGCCAAATAATTTGGGTTTTCTGAACTTGGCATGGATCAGACAAGCCATTGAGGTGTTATCAAAGACATTCAAGGATTTGAAAATTCTTATTGCTGACCTAGAGATTCGTCCGCAATTCCTTGGACATATCCTGCGGTGTTCCTTAGCAAGATAATTTACACAAGGCCAATATTTCGATTCAAGAGTGGATTGAAGGGATCGTAGCTGGTGCCAGAGTGCAGGAGGAGATAGCTACAAGTCAACCTCTTTGGTGTCATTAACTGCTTTTGTGGGCCGAAAGTGGAGCAGCGAAGGTCGAGACTAGTGCTTCCAGGTCAAGATCGCTCGGTCGTGTGGTTTTTGGTAGACGCTAATTGCTTGAGGAGAGTGGAAAATCGAGGACCGGTGATGAGGTAGACCACGGCTCTCCTGATTGCATGAAAATTGAAACAGTCCGTGTGGCCTTTAATTCTTTGATGATGCAATATATTGATTAACTGTCATGATAATAAATTTGTTGTAATTGAAGTGACATTAGTATGACCAACTATTGTTACAATGCTGAATGTGTTGGAACTGGTCATTCCAACACTAAGCAAATTTGCAGGAAATGGTGAAAACATGACAGTGAAAACGATATCAATTGGAGCTACATCAGAGATTGAAGGATGATCGAGATCCTCTTGCAGATTGTTAGCAAGCATGAGGCAGTATGCTTGAAAATTGTTCTTGAAGGGAAAATTGTGTTCTCTTCATGGGACTATGAGTGCCTATGTTCTGGTTTCTTTATTAGTGGACCTCTCACAGAGGAGGTAAAGGAGCAGCAACAATGTTTATGGTGGACAACAAAGTAGATTTTTTGTTTGAGTTAGTGTGGCTTGTGGAATAGTCTCCCTATCATGTTGTAATAGTCATTGTATGTACTCAGAAACTCCAAAGGTTGAAGTATGAAATGTAAGCCTTGTAAAGGCATTTGAAAGTTCGTGGTGATCTCAAAACCACTTTGTAATGGTTTATGGTCAGCCTGAAACCATCTTTTGTCACTGTAATGTGATGGTTGGTGGTGAGCAAGAAACCATCTATAGAGTCTTAGTGGCTACAGGATTTGCCTGGTGGTGGCATATTGAAGTTGGCGGATTTTCCCGGTAGTGGTAAATCGGACTTGCCTGGTGGTGACATATTGAAGTTGGTGGATTTGCCCAGTGGTGGTAAATCGGACTTGCCCAGTGGTGGCATATTGAAGTTGGCGGATTTGCCCGGTGGTGGTAAATCAGACTTTCCCGGTGGTGGTAGATTGCCTTTGTGGCTTAATCGTCTATGCAACTTGAGGTGCCTTTGTGTCTGTGTGTACACGGGAGCTTTGTGCTCGTAGGAGCAGAAGGGCTGCAGAACACCTGACTCGGAC
This sequence comes from Pinus taeda, assembly GCA_000404065.3. Lineage (NCBI taxonomy): Eukaryota > Viridiplantae > Streptophyta > Pinopsida > Pinales > Pinaceae > Pinus > Pinus taeda. The sequence goes on from APFE030875545.1 coordinate 227,935, forward strand.
TCAGATGATTTTTTCTGAGTAGAAGGGGATTGGTGCACTTTTCGCGCTGACAGCAGTGGCAGGAAGGCCAACTAGCGCATCTGTTAGGCTATTAATTGCGCCAATGGGCACAGGTTTTACATTCAGGATCATGCCAATTCACCTTTAAGGGGATCCGCGAGATCAGAGAAGTTGTGGATCTATCCGAGGGCGGCAAGATTGTGTTTTTGGAGGTTCTGTACATGCAATTTGCCTGATGGTGGTGGATTTGACTATCATGACAAGTAGTCATTAAGGTGGGGAGTTGGAAATAATTAATTCCTACATGTCTATGGTTGCAATTCTCCATTTGAGGTGTTTGTTCCTATATAATAGGAATTTAGTTTCTCCTAGTTTAGTGTGTGGCTGAGAGAATCTCTCAACCACACTAGTGTACGTCCAAGATATAATTCCTATCTTGAGACTATTGATTGTATAAATATGTGTGTAATTTTCCTCATTCATCATATAATAGAAAATATATTGATTGTGCTAATTTTATCTGGTAACACTTTTATCAAGATAATTAACAATTTCTCTATGCCCTTCAGATTAGTCCATCCCTATGTCATATGAACGCAATGGTAGAATTTACGGACTCGTAGTCATTTAATTCCCATTTAGAATAGCAAGTTATGTCTTTACTCAATTATTAATCTTACTTTTCATGTCAATAAAAAAATTAACCGACCATGAGTTTTTGTACTTTCCATATTCTAATTTACATTTTTCTATAATTTTGGGACAAACATACATCGAGCTAGTACCATGGTCTATCAAAATAGAAATAGGTTGGTTTAAAATTGTGCCTTATATCTCCACCATGGTGAATTGATGCTATTACTCGCACTTTGTTGCATTGATTCTGGGATATTCATGGCCACGTCATTAATGGTAGATGTCTCTTGAACCTTTTAAAGGTTTTGTATACACCTTGTATTAGAGTAGGGGAATTTTTGGAAAAGACATGGTTCTACACAACCCCAACATTTTAAGGGTTTTTTATCCTTCCCATTAAATATTTTATTACTTAATTATATTTATTTGGATCTAGTCTGAGTCTCTGTTTGATTTATTTGGGTTTGATTAATATTTTAACTAAAAATTTTACCCTCATTTCGTTACTAAATTTCTTAAATAGTCAATGATTTCTTCCTTTCCCACCCTAGGAAAATATTTCGTTCTTTATATTGTACCATAATTTCATGTTTTGATTCCTCTAATTAGCCAATTGATATCATATTATTTCTTTCCTAATGGCATGATCAATCGTTTTAGGATTATTGTACTTAATTTGCTCCTTAAAACAGAGAGGGAGACAATTAATAAGGTGATGTAGTTTAGCTTTTTCTTATCATATATATGGAACATACCTCAAAAGATGAGTAGTTTTTTTCACCAACTCATCCATTGACATTTGTCCAAGCTTCAAATTATGGAATTCTTATATTGGCATTGTCATCAAAATAAAGTTCAGTTAAATATATATATTTTAAAAGTCTCTTAAATTCCTCCCAATTAACATTCTTATTTTATAAATTATATATTGTTTTGACTTCTTCGCTCCAAAAGGAATATTTTCTATATAATTGATATGTGATCAATTTAGCTTTTAATTCAGTAGAATAATCATAAACTTGAAAATATGATTTCATATTAAGAAACCACACTTCTTCTACTTCTTTTGACTCACCATCATAAGTTGGGGATTTGATCTTCTTGAATTCTCCTTACAGTTCCATTTTTGGCTTCTTTCTAGTCTTTGAATGATTTTTTTGTGAACTTTTCTCTTCCTCTCTCATGGACTCAACTATTCTTCTTAGATGTATCTCCTCTTTCTTCATCTTCCTTATTGTTTCCACAATATTGGGATTGGATTTGACTATTAGGTTTTTAATAATTTTTTCTTGATTTTCCCTAACTTTTAACAACTGTTCATGTTGTGGGCAAAGGCTCACAAACATTATCCTCAAATCTCTCACCATATTCATTAATTCCATTGTGGGGACTTTTACTTGTTCACTTGAATGTACATAGATCCCATAGTCACCTATGTGAGTGTTTCCCTGTGGTTATGCAATCATTTATCCCTTTTTCTTACTCCTCTACTTATTTTCTATGAAAACATGCATTTGTTTCATTAAAAAAAATCATGGTCAGCTAAAAGGCCATAGTGTTGCAAACTATTTTTTATTAATAACATATGTAACATTACTCGAAACTACTGAGAAAATAGCTATGAATTGCACAATATTTTTTTTAAAATAAAAATATAATACATGGAATTTTTTCCATGGAAATGAAATGTCTCTTAAATTCGTCTTGCAAAGTTACAACTTCTAAATGATTTCTTACATCTATTATATTTCTCTTGCATAAAGTAACATTTTATTTACAATGGAAAATTTTAGAGGCTAATATTCATAGCTAAGCTAATTTTCCATGATTTTTCCAAAAAAAGATTGGTGAATTTCTATTTTTTCTAAAAATGATTTGCCCAAATTTTACAATATAAATTATTTTAGCTTAAAAATCACCAACATGATTATAGACTATATATAAAATCATTATAAATTTAAATAATTTTATAAATATATCAATAACCATTTTATAATTTACATATTAGGGACTAGTGAGATTCATCGACCTTTTTAAACTTCAAGATAATTTTCCATATTTAAAATTTTCTCTAGTATTTACTCCACCCTTTTAACATTTGGGTTGACACCCAATTGTGGTTGGACATGGAATTGAACTTTCCTTATCCAATCATGAACAACATATGGAAACTTTGGTCATATAATTTTGTGTTTCTGTAATGTCTCCCTTTAAACTTTTGAAGGCTATGGATTTGTTAGGTTATTGATCTAACACAAAACCACTCCATATCCTAAAGATGGAGGTTATATTAGAAATACGAAAGAGATAAAAAAAAATTGCACAACGCAACATAGATCACTCTATGTTTATTGATCTCACAAATTAGCTACATATATAAGAGTTAGATTATCTACTTCTAGATGATAAGATCCGAAGATGGTGGATCTAGAGAACTCACACACATAGGGAAATAACTACTTCTAGAATTACACCATGGGACTCACAATGACAACTATACATGACATGGAAAGATTACTTCTAACATGTTATTGTTATTTACATATATTTATCTTTAAAATATCTTATACCAATTCATAGAAACATTATGTGACATCTTATAATTTATAATTATGATGATTATTATGTTACCATGTTCGATGCATAATCTTATTGTATAACTTTTATATTACAAAGGTAATACTTCCGTATGGAAGCGATATATTATGGTATGGGTGAAGGTTCTTAAATCCTTCGTGACTCTTACACCTACATGGAGGCTATTTTGCATTCCAACTACGTCATCGAAATTACACAAAAGGTCTATGTATCCTGATTTAACCCTAGACTCATGTGTTGCTTCATCATGGTGGTTTCTTTATTTTCGTTGATGGTGGGGATCATTCCATCATAGTTAGGGTAACCACCTACCATCAATCTCTTAGCCGCAATGGTCTAATTTGTGTTTTCAATTTGATAGCCAAGCTCTGCAGCCACATGGTTATTTGGTGAAATAGACAAGGGATTCTCTGTCCAATCAAAGGATTTTCTACCCTAATTGAATTCTCTTGCTATCTCTTTGTTGAATTTAGTTGTTACTCGATGACCATAGCAAACCCTACACACCAAGTCCTAAGTTAAAACCAATACACTCTATTTTTTTTTTCTAAACTGTATTTTTTTTTGCATCTCTTAACATTTTTGGTGAAATTCTCGATGGCTAATTTCTCTCCCTGTTTTGGTTAAATTTTGTAGAGAAACGCTGGATGTATGCAGGAGGTGTTATCATGGAAACCATTCTATACAAGGATTTGGTGTTTTATATCAATCTCCCTACAGTTTTTTAATTAGTTAATTTCTTAGACCTATTTCCTAAATTTAGACCCTAAACTTGTTCTTTTCCAGAAGACTTTCATTTATATACTTGTGATACTGAATGAGGGTTTCTAAATTAGTTAATTTCTTAGACCTATTTCCTAAATTTAGACCCTAAACTTGTTCTTTTCCAGAAGACTTTCATTTATATACTTGTGATACTGAATGAGGGTTTCTACTAAAGTAGGGTAAGAATGCAGAGCTTTAATCCATTCCCTACAATGTAAACCACTAGGTTTCAATAAAATTCCATTATAATATTTTTATACCGAATTTGTCAGAATAATAATGAATTTCTGACGGTTTTGATGCCGGGCTAAGTGATTTCTCTCATTTTTCATAGGTTAGTCCCTGTCGTCTCTACGGGTTCGATATGAGGTGTACTTGGGATTAAATTCTTAAATGATACTTAAATTCCATCTCTACCTTATAGGTACTCGTTATTGTTACTCCCTTTCAGGTGTTCTTGAATCCATCTTTACGCCTCTGCTTGTCTGCCAACTGTATATGACTTATTTGAATTAGGGTATTTGTAGAAAGCCCTTAACTAGTTACTGCTAAAAATAAATATTGTATAGATATTTTGAGGGTCTCATTAGCAATATTGGGTATAAATCCCTTTCGCCAAAAAAAACATTTTTATGTTTGATTTTTTAATTACGGTTTTTCCCTTTTTGTTAACTCAAAACTTTGTATGCTACTATTTGACTCGAAGCTAAAATATGCATGGACGGAGGTGTAATTTATCCTTTTTCATTCCGACGGAAGAAAACTATCTATTTATTTTATTTATGATCTTGCGTGTGAATATCAGTGCAATCTTGGGATTTATTGCATTGTTGATTTTTTTTTTCTTCCTATAATGAGATAAAAATTAGACTTGAATTGGAAAAGAAGGAGTTGCAGTTCACACGTGAGTACTGCACCTCAAGACTATACTCAAACAAAGAGAACTCTCTCAGTACACTCTACATACATCAAATGAGTGATTACATCATTAAGTGCATTACTAGAGATCATGAAGTTGCAACCAAGCTCCTAAATACTAGGAACAAATCCTAAACTAAGGAGATACGTTACAACTTGTGGAACCATTTCTCCATTAATACAAAATAATATTAATTATTTTCAACTCCCCCCCTTAATGGAGAAAGGATTATCCTAAACTCCTAGCATCCCTCTAAACAATTCAAACTTTACACGCCCAAGAGTCTCAGTAAAAGTATCAGCCATGTTATCACAAGTTTTACAATATTCAATACATATCTCTTTAGACTGTTATTTTTCTGGAAAAAAATGAGCGTGGTCTTTCCATACCTCCAATCCCAAGCAATAATGAAGATTTTCGAGATCTTTCATCTCAAACACTTGTGACATCTCCTGTTTGATTTCTTTGATCAGATTGTTAGCATTCCCTGTTATGATCATATCATCTATGTACAAAGAAATCAAAATAATTTTCCTCTATTTATTAAACTTGGTATACAGATTTGGATCATTAAAGCTCCTATGAAAGCCATGTTGTATAAAATATGAGTCAATTTTCTCATACCACGACCTCGGTGCCTGTTTTAAACCATAAAGTGCTTTTTTCAATTTACACACAAGATGTTCCTGTCCCTTTTTCACAAAACCTTCAGGCTGTACTAAATAAATTTCTTCCTTCAAGTCACCATTCAGAAATGCAGAATTAACATCTAGCTCATGTAGCTTCCATTTATGTTTTTTTTCATAGGAAATTAGCATTCTAATGGTGTCTAATTTGGTTACAGGAGCAAAGGTGTCATCGAAATCTATTCCCTCTTGCTATGAGTAACCCTTTTCTACCAGTCTAGTTTTAAGTTTCTCTATACTCCCATCTGCATTTATTTTTGGTTTATAGAGCCATTTGCATCCTATGGGGGTTTTACCTTCAGGCAATTCAACCAAATCCCAAGTATGGTTTCTGTTTATTGATTCTATTTCCTCATACATTGCAGCCCTCCATGCATTAAATTTACTTACTTCCTCATAATTTGCAGGTTCTACAATGTTTAAAATATTTGACATTAATGCATAGTCTTTCAATTTAGAAGGTAATCAATTATTCCCACTTGATCTCCTTGGTAGGGGACTTACCTCGAATCTGTCTATTTCAGCATTTTTCGGGGCTTGAATTATTGATTACATTACCTGTTACTTCGTGTTTCTCCTGTTGCTCTTCATCTTCCTCACTGTTTTCTTCCATTAGCAATGTAATGTGCCAGTCACTATTAGAGTCATCCTTTCCTTCTTCAATTTGTTCTAGTTCTAACATTGTAAATGCCCCAGGATTCCCAAGATTGAAAGGACCAACATGTTCGCCCTCCATAAGTCACATATGGCCTTCAACCAGATCAGAAACGAACTGGAAACTCCGTGTCTATTTTCCATCTCCATAGATTATCAAAGGCTCCTTGCTCAAAGCCTGAGCAAAAAAATTACTTACAACCCGACCATCATGAAGGCACATTCGCAGACCGTATGTATTGGAAATTCGAGCAATCCGAACCTCAACATTTTCTACCCTGTGATAATCCATAGTCAGAGTTTTGGCTGTTCTCTTACCCTCATCATAGCAATTGCGGACTCTGATGGGATTAACATTGTCCTAGTAAGCTTCAGTTTGAGGATGTTCAAGAGGATTTCCGTAAACCTCACTAGTACTTGTAAGCAAAAAACGTGCCCCAACATGCTTGGCAAGTCTGAGCATGTTCAAGGTTCCCACAACATTAGTTTTGATAGTGTTCACAGCATTGTGCTTTAATGCATAGGGGAAGCGGGACAAGCCAAATGGTAGATCTGATCAACCTCCAACAATAAGGGTTCCACAACATCATGCCCTATCTGTTCAAACCTCGGATTGCCAAAATGATACAAAACATTCTCCTTCCTTCCTCTGAAGAAATTGTGGACAACAATAACACTGTCACCTCTTGCCATGAGCCTGTCAACTAGATGACTGCCAACAAAGCCAACTCCACCCGTCACGACAACTCGCAGGGACTTTCTCTCCAAACCTAGGAGCACTTTAGCCCTTGAATTCACCATCAAACCCGAATGATACTGAGCAAACGGAGAAACTGGAATCTCATAAACAACCTGATGAGGTTTGTCAGGCACAAACCTCCCATTTTTATTAACATTAGAAGCCAAAAAACCAGGTTGAAGGATAAAGAAAGTCGATGCGATGGCGATTCCTATCAAAATAAACAGCAACCACTGCTCCTTGAGAAAATAATCTACTGGCCTCATAATAGACCACGACTTTTCTGGTTTAAGAGAGTACTCATCACTGTTATTCATATTGGACTAATAAAATTTCTAATCCTTTGATGAATAATTCTTCAGTGAGCCACCACCGAGCAAGTCCGATCTGCTGCCACCAGACACATCAAGAACTCCAATGCACCACCACCAGGCAAATCCACTTTGGTGCCATCGAACAGATCAGGAACTTCAATGAGCCACCACGAGGCAAATCTGATTTGCTGCCACTGAACAGATCAGGAACTCCAACGTACCACCATCGGGCAAATGCGATCTGCTGCCACTGAATAGATCAGGAACTTTCAAAGTGCCACCATCGGGCAAGGTCGATCTGCTAAAAAAAAATCGCAGATCTTCCAAAGAGAAAGAGGCTGGCACTTCTGGACAGCGAAATACCCGCACCAAGAACAAGATCGATGTGTCTTTCGAAATTGGCGTGATTAAGGCTTTGTTTTTCGTGCTAATAGCAATTTCTGGCGCGATTATCACTCTCAAAACTACGCCAAATGGCACGACTGTTCCTTAATAAACTGCGCCAACCCTTTGTTCCACACAAAAATGGCACGACTATTAGTGAAGAAACTGCGCCAAACCTTTCTTCCACTCAGAGATGATGAGTCATCTGAGACCTATGCTACAGGTCTTATTGCAGTCCGCCTCATTCTACAAATGCTTCTATATACTCCACCGCTACTACAGTCATGTAATCAATGATGCATCCTAAAAAAAAAATTAAGGTTGTCCCTACTCTATGCTCTGATACCAAGATAAAATTCAGACTTAAATTGAAAAAGAAGGAGTTGTAGTTCAGAGGTGAGTACTACAACTGGAAACTGCACTCAAACAAAGAGAACTATCTCCATACACTCTACATACATCAAATGAGTAATTACATCATTAAGTACATTACTATAGATCAAGAAGTTACAACCAAACTCCTAAACTCTAGGAACAAACCTTAAACTAAAGAGATAAGTTACAACTTTTGTAACCATTTCTCCATTAATATAAAATAATATTAATTATTTTCAACTTAACCATGCATGTGTACAAAGGTATTTTTACGGAAACTTATGTATTGTTATCACTTTGTTTCTATATACACAATATGGTTAATATGGTTATTATCTAATTAGAAGACAAACCATGAGAGAAGCCTGGCAGACTTCTATCATGGGATATCACCTAAGGTTATTCTTTAAGCACTTATATTCTTTTTCCCGGGACTCCCTATCTCTTGGCAGTCGATGAGGTTCCCTTCCGTCTCGTGGGCTGCCAAGATGATAACATGGGCATAAAAATGTGTACTTGTAGTCATTTGTAGTTACTTATTGTGTTACAATAAATCATTTTTTTACTGTCGTCTGTAATGAATTCAGTTTCTATAAAGTAAAATGTTACTATTTAAGGCAAATTTCTTGTACCTTTCTATTGCTATCTAGGTAGACCACTAGTTCGGTCTATTCCCCGTGTCTTCTTCTTACATCCACCTATACAATGAATACGAGAATTGGTTTTTGGTTAGGCTTTCTCTCCCCAACTTCTCTACCATGGAATGCTTAATTTTCACTTGTCAAAAAAAACTTTAGTCAAATCCTATGTCTTCTATCGGTAAAGTTTCCTACAACAGAATTTAGACGGAGATATACACACATTTATGCATTTTATTTAAAAAACATTAGTAAAATTCAACCAAAGTTTTTATTCAACACTAAGTGGAAAGATGAAATATTTGAATTCAGATAGATTGAAATATTTAAATGTTATAATTAATAAAAAAAATTATCGTTAGTAATGTGATTTTTGAAAAAATTATTATATTTAAAATATTTTTATATTAATGTTAAATTTAAATATTAATTAAAATATCATTTATATATTTTTTCAAAACATAAATAAGAGTATAGATCTATCTTAACTCTGGATCTATCTCTCTAGAGGATGGAGTCGAGATTGCATGTAGATTAGTCTAATATATGTGGTTGACATTGGAAATATTATATATATTTATATATATATTATATATATATCAGCTAACATTGGAATATTTTATTTATTAATTCACATTTTCAACATTACATTTAATTATTTAATTATTACTATTTTCTAAATATTACATACAAATCTATATTGAGCATTGAAATAATAACAAATATCCATCATACATTGACTTATAAGGTAATAAGAATTCTATCACATTTTTGTCTCTATATGTGTTTCATGCTAAAATATTTTAAGCCAAGTGAGTTGAAATATTAATGCACCTTAAACATTTTTTGTTATTAATATTTAAAAAAAAATTACACATCTTTCTAATGAAAAGTGAAAATATAAGAATAATATTAATTTAAATGATCCATAAACTTATTGGATAGTTCATCACAACAAATCCGATAAAATTATATTAAAAATTCTAAATTTCTACACTATTATAGTTTTATTAATCCTCTAGATCTTAGTGCATGCATGTGAATGAAATTTATGTACAAAGGTAGAGAATGATAAAATAAACTTACACATAAACATAACATACAAGAGATGCTATGAGAAACCCTTTTAAGAGAAAACCCAACTAGAAGGTGAGGTCTCTTCGCTGTCTTTATCTATCTGGAAAATAAGGCTACAAGTACAAAGAAGTAATTTCTATGGTCCATGGGATGGTAAATTACACATATCCTCTCTATGTGCTCTACCTCATATCCTTCTTGGTTATCGTTCCTCAATTATCGAACAAAATGCTCTCAAAAAATGGAATGTCTTTTCCTCCGAGTGACTTGGTTATAACACAACCCAATAGCCTAATAGTGGTTAAATTTGAGTACAAAAAGTCTTAACTAGACTTACAATATAAACTCTTTTAGAGTTTTTTACATCACAAACATTAGATTTACAATATAAACTTTTTTAGAGTCTTTTACGTCACAAACACGTTGCTAACCCCTTTTCCATGAATAATGAGGGGTGACGCCGAGAAAAAATCTTAGGGGCAAGTATTCTTAGATGGGCTAATTTTCCACTTTTTTTACAAAAAAGAAAAGACTCCCCAAATTCCATTTTTTCATAAAAATGATTCACCAAAATCTTATATGAAAAAAAAAAATTATTTTAAAAATCACTAAAAATTTAAAGAGGCTTTATAAAACCCTTAGAAGTTTGAATAATTTCACTGAAATATCACCAAGCACTTTATACTTTGCATATTAGAGATTAGTAAGATTCATGAAGGTTTCTAATATTCAAGATAAATTTCCATCCTCAATTTTTTTCGTGGTAATGCGAGATCCTCTCGAACCATGGTTGTGAACAAATGGAGGTCCATTTATTAGTAGCATAAGGTTCGCATGCAGACTCCTACTGACACACTTTTTGCACCAACGGAAAGATATATGTGTGTACAATAGCATGATAAATTCTAGGTACACCACAAACTTTACCCCCAAAATATATCTTTTCATACCTCAAAATGATTTCGGAAGGTTTGAGACCCCATTTTACCAAACTCTAACCATAAAAACAGTTCCATGAGCTAATTCCTCCAAATTTTCCACTCTAAATGCATGTATATGGGTGACAAACAATATCATTAAATTACTTTATTTTTTTTATATAAAATAGCTATAAAATTATGTTATTTAATATGGACATTTAAATATTTTACTATTTTTTTTAATATCACATATAAATAAAATCTAGAATGAATTACACATATGTAATATCAATAATACTATTTTTGTCATCTTCTTATTATTTAATGAGGTAATTACATTTCTTTCTTCTAATAAAAAGTAAAAAAATCTCAATTTTAAGTGGTAAAAAAATTACATTTTACATAACAATATCTCTCCCATACTACCATACAATATCTCTCCCATACTACCATGCTCTAGTGTAGAGAGCCTCTCACATCACAAATAAACTGGCCATAATTCTTTTATAAAATATTATTTATGCTAAGTCTATAATTTTGTAAGATATTATTTATCCTGTTCCTTTTTCTCTTTATCTTTTTCTGAAGCTTAAGTAAGCCCGATTTAAAATAAAAATTAACTACACGAACCTTCCAAAGTTTTGATCTACTTTAGTTGGAAGCTGTCTCTTTTGATAATAACCAAATCATTCTGAGTTACTTGTCAAAGCATGATCTCAAGCACAGCCACTTCAAAAATCTTTGAAAAATTTGGAAAAAAATAAAGTATGATATTTTATTTATTTACATACTATTTACAGTATTCTTGCTTTTAGAACTTTTGATATAACTCTGCACAGATGCACCTACTTCAATATAAATTTTAAATATCAAAACAATCTGCTTTAATCGATTCAATATAACCTATTCCTCGTGATAAAGGTTAGGTTCATTTGATACGGTGACTTGTAACTTTAAGTTATTTGGATCGGGTTATATTCGTTTGACCCGAGTTTTCTTCTGGTTATGTGGATAAGGTTACATTTAACTTTTGAGATAAGCTTGCTCCGTCAACCATCAAAGTGGGTGTTTAGGTGGTAAAGGTGAGTACAGCGAACAAATTTCTGACAAAATATGACGTTTACCGTTAATCGTCCTTAAAAAAGAACCATTCAAAAAGCTTTATGATCTCTATAATGTTCGTGAGTGGCTTCCGGTTTTTAAGATTTTGATATATGATCCATAAATATGCAATTGAAAACCAATTTAAATATCCTTAAACCTATCGAGGAAAACCAAATTCAAAAGTGGTAAAATACATATTTATATCGACATGATGTAAGCGACTGGCTTATTATTATTTTTAACGCTTTCATAGCGTTTAAGGTATCTTGCTTCTCATTTTAAGCATTTCAGGCACAATTGACACTATCTTGATTCATGTTAAAAGACTTGAAAAACATATAAAGCCTTTTCAAACAAAGCCTTTTCATGTAATTCGACGACGATCGGCTTAGAAGTTTGAAGCTTCCGTCTTGCAATATATATCAGCATCTTTATATATATATATATATATATATATATATATATTTGGAGTAAAATATGTTCTTTGATGTAAACCAGGCCTATAAACGTGTCGTGACTAATGACGCTTTGGCAAAACCCAAGAACCCTACGGCTGCCCAAAATCCAAGGAACAAATCAGAGTTTTCTGCAATGAGGTATCATTTAGGAATCTGTGTTTTCTGGTTCCAGAGATGTAAGGACAACTCACGCCGCTTGCAGAAATAGGTAAGAAAATATACTTATTCATGCAATCTGCGATTATATATTACTGCGGGGAAAGCTCAACTATCTTTACGGTATAATTTGGAGTCGCTATAACTTATATATTCATCATTATTTTCTATCATATCGGGTAACCAATGAAATAAAGAGTTTCAATGGTGATTGTAAGTGTGAAGTTTATTATTTCATCGTAACCCATCAACTTAACTTAAATCAAACAAAAATAAAAATAATACTATATTATATTTAAAATATAAGAAGCAAAACTTTATCTTACACAAAGATAAAAACACCATTATTCTCTATCTGTAAATAAATTATTTTTTAGCCCATATCAAAAGGTTCTCCAATTTGTGAAATAACTAAAAAGAAAAACATAACTAATGTGGGATGGTCCATAAAAGTTCAACCCTTTTACTAAATATCCTATCTATATTTTAGTTATTTTACTATTAAATATTGATATTCTAAAATTTCAAAGATATTTACTTAATTTTAAAAATGGTTAATTTAAATTTACTTCTTTTATATATACATATGAAATTTCAAATAAAATTAAAAAAACAAAATAAGAAATTAGTGATCTTGTTAAGTGCTACTATAAAGTATACTATAGGGAAAAACAATATTAAAATGTTAAGATGAGACATCAAGGTAACTTCAAAATTTTCTCCACAAACATAGATTCGCCACGGATAATATGGGTTTGAACTTGTTAAAAAATATAGGTCTTCACTAACATGATGCAATTCTTTACTCTATACATACATGTAAGTTTAAAAATAAAAAATTGAAAATTAAAAAATTAGAATTTATGCAACATGCCTACATTCAGAAATGTGATCCAATTAACTAAAAACTTGTTAAAAAATATGGGCTTCACTAACATCATGCAATTTTGTACTCTACACATACATGTAAGTCTAAAAACAAAAAATTAAAAATTAAAAATTATACAACATGTCTATATACATAAATCTGATCCAATTAACTAAAAAACTTATAACAAAATAGAATATTAAAAAATCATACAAAAACAAAATATCAAACTTGTATTAATAAAAAATAACTTTGCATTGACAGTAATTAATTTATATATATATATATATATATATATATATATATATATTATATATATAGATATATATAATATTTTGAAATAGAAATTAAATTTATATAACATGTAGAAAAAATATAAAATAAAAATAAAAAAAATAAATTATAATATTAAAATAGAAATTAAATTCATATAACATGTGGAAATCGAATGGCACCCCATTGATTAAAAACTTATTAAAAAATTCTATAATGAAAATAGAATTGAAAAATTCATATAAACTAAAATAAAAAAACCTGTATTAATAAAAATTGAGAGATATTATCAAAGAAAAACAAACGAAGAAACGAGAGATGTTATCATTCGTTGGGCTTTACAGTTTTTTTCAATAAGGAAATCATCCCACGAAACTGTTACTCTCATCATCGCAGTCGTCATTCTCACGACCTACAGATTACAGAGTAAGCAAGAAACAAAATTATGAATATTGTACATTCTGTCAATGAAATAATTAGGGAGGAAATTCAACGACTAAATTTATTTATTTGCGAAATACCAAAATAGATAAAAGGAAATAAAAAATAATACACCAAAATATACCCATATTTCCATACACTGATGCAATTGTATCTCTACCGATGAACGGGGCCACCAAAGGCAACGACAGATTATTATTTAATTCCGACGCTTACGACAAATATCATTAGTGCCGACGCAACTAGGCTGTCAAGTACACCGACCAAAGACCATATATAGCCATGAAAGTTGCACTCAGTAGATAGATTGACATACCAGCCAACCATCCTTCAACTTTCAAATCTGTCAATTGAAATGGCACTATTATTTTGAAAAATCGAATATTACTTTAAAAAATACATTAGCATATAACTGTATTGTTTCGAAAAATAAATAAAACATAATTTATTATTTAATATTATTAATGAGGGTGACGAGACAAATGTCAACTCGGAGCCACAGGGAGGCCATGTGCCATCCTGTGTCCAAGCACCTCATTAACTCAGCTCTCCGCCGCCATAGAATTACAATTAAGGGCAGGCGGCAGGCCATTAATGCAGGCTATGATACCATGGCAAGTTGGCGGGTTGCATCTACGGCAATTCAAGTTCATTTTAAGGGAGGTAGATTGGATCATGGCGCTCAGACTCACTTCTGTGGCTTCCTTGTTCAGTTATCAAGGGCTGTGGGTTCTATTTCCAACATTTACACTGTGTATTGTGGGGGTTCTGTTCGCAGGGGGCTCCGGACTGTGGGGCGCAGAGACATTACAGCCTCTGCATCCTCACCTTGCCTTGTAGCAATGTTCCGTCGCAGAGGACCAGCGCGTGGAAGGCCAGCTCGCCCTCCAGCTGACAGACCGGAGGTGCAATGTTGCCGCTGTCGATGCCACATAGGAATTCCAGCCACTCCCCTTCAGGCCAGCGAGATTCTTGACACGGAAGTCTGAGGCGGAGTCTGCTCCTGCTCCAGCATTTGGGTCTGCCATATTCTCGTTTGGCAGCATGAGGGATAAGCCACGCATCAACGCCCACATCTCAGTCCTCTTCCTCGAAGAACCTAAGGAAGATGAAGGCGAAAGCTGCTTGGGAAAATCCCCAGCGGGAAGCCAGGAAGTGGCAGAACAGCCACGAGTGGAGATGTCGGGGAAGGCTCCAAAAAGCCCTCTGGCTCAGGAAACCTCGACCACCAAGGCAAACTAGGAGGAGGACTGGGAAGCACTTAGGGAACATTATGGCTGGTGCGAAGTGGTGGAGGAGAAGCCACGAGAATAGCCTTCGGATGGACCGCCTCTTCCTCACTGCGCATTGCTAAGGTTTTGTTCTGGTTCCTTCTGGTCTAGCTTCTGTCTTTGGGTATCTTTTGGTTAATTCGAGTCATGGTCATAATGGTCTGACTCCCCAGAGCGGAATGTCTATGTTTTGGCTCCAATGCCCCTGTGGGCTGTCCAAGGTTGCAGTCACGCCCCTGAGTGGGTGGTTCATGGTAGTTTTCGGGCCCCTGCGTGGGCGATTCAAAGCGGCATCGAGCCACTACATGGGTGTTCTGGAATTGCTACGGTTTTGTTTGGTCTTCAATGCTTAAGTGTCTCTGCACAGCAGTAAAGCCCCGGTCTGGGCATGTTTTGTTTAGCAAAAGTCAAGCCCACAGCGCCACTGATAGCCTTGGGCATCTTGTTTTCCTGGTTGTAATTACAAGACTATACATAATATAATAGATAGTTTTTACAGAGAAAAAAAAAATTTATTATAGTAAATTATTAAAAATTAATGGCAAAATAAAACCTAAAGTATATTCTTAATACCAAGAATATAGTTATTATGAAAAGATTTAGAAATTTTAAGATAATATGGGCATATGTAGTATGAGTGAATATAATAATTAAAAAAATCAGGTTAAAAGAAAAATATTGTTGAATTTAGGTTTCTATGATCCATATCAAGTTTTATGAGTAGATTTTTTTGGGGTAAATCACATTGGGATGGTTTTGTGGTTCATTGTCGGGACAAGTTGAAGAAGGGGATCCTAGCTACAAGTTAAATAGAAGAGTAGATCATCCACCAATTGTATTAGATCACGTAACGGCTATATTCGACTCGGCAACTAGACTTTCTCATGCTATATTTGACTCGGAAATGACTAACTAGACATGACCACTAGGTGATAGGGGTAGGAGAAATAAAATTATTTAATTAGTAAGTTAGTTACATATATTAATTTAATAGGAATTAATTAATTATGAAATGACTCTTATTTTAATTAAATAAATGATAAAATTAATTAAGTTATTTCATAACTATTACCATAATAAATGAGAATGTATTTATTTAATTATGAAAGGCGTTAGTATTAAATTTATATCACAACTATATAATTAGTTATTTCAAGTATATATTAAATTTAAAAATTGTGTAATAAACAAGCTAATATTACATTTATGTTAAAGGTATATAGATTAAATAATTAGTATCATATTGAAGTTATATAATAAATATTTAGTTAAATAATTGTATATTTATTTTCAAGTATGTATTTAATTAATATGAATCCAAAGCAGTAATATTATATAATTAAATACTATAACAAATTAATAGTTTGTATAATTTATTAATAAAAACTATTAAACTAAGTATAAACTTAAACCATTAAGTCATAAACTAAAACTATCTAATACGATATACATTTTATGTCAATAGTAAAATATAATAAAGGTATTTCATTAAAAGGATAACTAATTAGGTTAGATAAGTCAAGGACCTTCTAATAAATAATAGGAAGAGCATATGGGGCAAATACCTTATAACTTCACTATAATATTATTTATTTAATTATATACTTTTACATAAATGTAATATTAGTTTTTATGTAATTTAATAGTTTTTATTAATAGGCTATGATATTAACATCAACATAATTAACTCACAATTAATTATTTTATTTACAATAATATTAGCCCCTTTTTATACATATTGATAATTAATGTGTTTAATTACACAACTTTTAACTTATTAATATTAATATTTAAATATATAGTTTGTGATATAAATTTAATACTAAACGTTTTTCATATTAATTAAATACATTACTTCATTTATATATGGTAATAGTTATGAAACTAACTTAACTTAGTTTTACCATTTATTTAATTAAAATATAAGTCCTTTGAGTGATTAATTAATCCCTATTAATTTAATATATGTAATTAGCTTACTAATTAACTAATTTTGTTTCTCCTACCCTTATACCGTACTCTTGTCTAGTTAGTCGTTTCCGAGTCAAATATAGCTGTTAGAAAGTCTAGTTGCCTAGTCCAATATAACCGTTACCTGATCTAATATAGTTGGTGGATGATCTGCTCTTCTATTTAACTTGTAGGTAGGATCTGGTTCTTCAACTTGTCTTCATGATGAACCACACTCGTTGGTTCGAAATGCGTGGACAAAAGCATCCCAATGTGATTTAGGTAGAAAAATCTTGTCATAAACAAGAAAAATATTGTAAAAAGAAGGATAAGAGTATTCTTTATTAGCTCTACTACATAAAAGTAAGGGTTGTGGGAAGAATTTAGGCCAACGCAATATGCATTATACATAAATTACATTAGACTTATTTTTGAAATCAACTATTCACTTAACCAAATATAGCCATTTCCTTCATTAAAATTAGCCATTCTCTTGACCAAATGAAGGCAAAATTGCCAAGTGAACCTTCACTTCTCTCCTCAATGCCCATTATGATTGTGTATCCCCAACCTTTTAAAGGTTTCATTATATGGAATCAAGAGAGTATAATACGATACTCTACCAAAACCTTGGGATTGAAAACCACCACCGTTGATCCAAAACAAGAATTAAAGATGTTCATTGCAGACTTAGATGTCTAATCCTTTTCATGCTCACTTAACATGTATTCATCTTAAATAAAAATAAAATATTCACTAAATAAGAAACAATGGCCCTTTTTAGACGAAAAATGTATATTGAATGGCTCTAATAGCTAAGAGCATGGGTTTAATCCTTTGAAATGCAAACTGTTTTCAAAGGCTTTTCCAATATTTTACATTTTAAAATGACATTTGTACCTAGAAGGATTTCATCCTTATCTTCTCACCGTAGTTCAAGATGGATTTACAATATTTATTAATATTTGTGAAATATACAAATTCATACTAAAAATTGCAAATATATATTTTTACTTGAAATATTAAAAATTGCAAATTTATATTTTTACTTGAAATATTTTAATAGTAATTTATGAGCTAGATGAAACAATATTAGAAATGACAAATATTTACATTGAAAATTTTTAAAAGCAATTTTAATATAGTTATATATATGATATAAGTTTCTATTTTTCCAATGAACAAGATTATCATTTATTTATGTTTGAAAATGCATTTTTTTAATGCATAATTGGATTTATCACCTTGAAAATGCATGGGACACTTTATATTCAACGATTTAAACTTATGACTCGTAATACATAGGATTTTTCCAGAAATTGTACTATTATGTGTATTAAATTTTTACATTTTCTTTCTTGCACCATTGTTAGGTTATGAGTCTCATTGTCCTAATGAAAGTTATTTTAATTACTCTATCATGTGGTCAATATTAAAAGGTTATTTTAATTACTCTATCATGTGGTCAATATTAAATCAGCTTTACGATTATAAACTTGACTTGGTATAAACACCTATTGGTGCAAAGTTTATATATATACATATATTAAAAGTTTGAAAC
The DNA here is from genome assembly GCA_000404065.3 of Pinus taeda. Lineage (NCBI taxonomy): Eukaryota > Viridiplantae > Streptophyta > Pinopsida > Pinales > Pinaceae > Pinus > Pinus taeda. Next base: position 246,722 of record APFE030875545.1, read on the forward strand.
CATTTTAAATGTGCAAAAGTGAATGCAAGGTTGGATAATAATTTTTTGCTAGAGTAATTTAATGATTGTAACATATTTTTACTTCTTTGGTATTTAATTTTTTTTTGTAAATTTACGAATTGTATTGATATTATTAAAAAAAAATAAAATTATAGTTCTCTAGACTCGTTGGTTGTCTCTAGTCTTCCACATGTGAAACTAGCCCAAACAAAATAGAAGCTAATCCATAATCCAAAATATCAAAGATGATAACCATACCCACAAATTAAAAGGCCCAATAAAATTTTCTTGCCCGCGGCTTCGGAAGCCAACAATTAAAGGCCTCAAAATATAATCAACTCTATTGGGATGCGTAATTAAAATAAACTCAGTATTACTAAAACGAAAATGTATATCCCTCTAAGGAAGACGTAATTCCTTGAAGAAGAAGCCTCAACGATTTAGATTCTAAAAAACTTAAAAATAATAACAATAATGAGAAATATGAGCATCAAAAAGGCATGGAAGTATCCAAATTGATAGGTAGATCCTTTCCTTTCTTTCTTGGAAGAATTGAGTTTCCTAGAGGAAATGTCATCCCTAATCAATTTAGACAACCATCCACATCCAAAATTGGTGGCAATGAGGTAGTCAAAAGGAAAACCTAGGTTCCATAATGTGCAAAAATACATTGCTAGATGCCTTACGAAATATTTTCGTATCACATTGCGAAATATTTTCATGGCACCCTTAGAAACCGTTTTTCATTTATATGAAGGTAGAACAACTCCTGCTCTCTACATAGTAGTCTCTCCACCTCTAAACATGCCCTCCATGCTCAGGAAGGGGCCTCCCTCATCTCCTTTACCAATGGTTATGCTCAGGTTTCCAAAAAGTTGTGATAGTGACCAGAACAATAATGCTCTGCCCAATGCTCGAATTATTCAAATTATTCACATTGTCTTTTATAGGGAATGATCTCCTCCTATTGTTTCCAACCTCAACATCCCCTCAACAAATTATTGAGCATGCTCAATAAACATAACTGTGTCACTTCCTACAAAATGGAGACTCCATAAACTAATGGTTTGGTTAACAATAACAAGTGCACATAATGACCATAGATTAGAAATCGTATATCCACTCGCACATAATGCTACAGATCTTTGGTCGCATTAATTATAGAGTGAAAAGTATTTACAATTTAAGCATAAATATGACAACAAAGAAATAAAATAGAGCTATGGAATGAATATTCTACACATTTATTTTATTTCTCCCACAGGTACGAGTTCAAGGCAACAGAAGAAGCTCGATTTCTCTTAATTGGTGCTCTTTTTATGCACTTCCTTGGCAATTGTTCCACTTCCTCTTCTCTCTCATTGAAGGAAGTGGAAATAACACAAGGAAAATGACTCTTCTTTTCCTAGACTCTACAACTTATTCAAATTCTATATTTGCTTTGTTTAAAATCTCATTAAAGGAGACAAAATCGAATTTTTTAACCCGACATGTGGCCAATGCACCACATTGTCAATCCCCCTTAGTTTCAACAATGAACATTGTCTAATTCTCAAGAACTATTACTCATAAAGTCCTCTACAGAGAAACATTACTTATGTAGAGTTGCAATACTCATCCATGTAGAATCTGCCATGGTGTGCTTTGCAACTCTGGTGTTAAAGAATCTCTCAACTCCAGATAATATGAATCTCACTAGATAATAAACTAAAAATTCTAAATAATATTATCCCCCGGTGTGCTTTGCAACTTCATTGTTCAAGAATCTCTCAAGCTCTAGATCCTCTATCATAGGAATCTACTTTATCCAATGATATTCACTGACCTCCCTATTTCTCCCACTTTCTATAGTGGCACCCTAATCAAAAGGCTGATAGAGATATAAATCAGTCACATTGAAGATCAGTGAAATTCCTAGGCCCATAGGCAACTCCAGTTCATAGGAATTTGCAGAAAATTTTCTCGATATCTAGAAAGGCCATATTTTCTTCATTTTGAGCTTGTTATACTCCCCTCTTGGGAACCCTCTTTTATCAAATGTGCTAAGACCATTTACCCTACTTCAAAATTTACCTTTCTCCTTTTGGAATATGCTCTCTATATGTATTTTCAGTTGTTTTTAGGTAGCCTCTTTTTTATTTCCTCATGTATTTCACTCATCATTGCGACAAGGTCGTTTCCATTAGCACTCCCGTGCTAAAGTTTTCCTAAATATCTCAGCTCACAAACTCCTCTAGGATGCATGCCATACAAGATCCAAAACAGATTCTTCTCAGTGCTCCTATTTAGAGAATTATTATATGAAAACTTAGCTTGCAATAATACCCAATCCCACTCCATGGGATTCTCTCCCACAAGACTCCTTAATAGGTTTTCGAGACTCGTATTCACAGCCTCATTTTTCCCATCAGATTGTGGGTGATAGGATGAGATGAAATTCAATTTCATTCCAAGGTTCTTCCACAAAATCCTCCAATAATGTCTCATGAACCTGATGTCTGTGTAAGAGATTGTATTTTGTAAAACCATGAAATCATACAATATCATTGAAAAATAAATGGGCCACATGTGTGGCATCACTAGTTTTGCAACATGGGATAAAGTGAGCCATCTTAATAAATATGTCCACAACTACAAGTATAGAATACTTACCTTGTTGCATCCTCAACAAATCCAAGACAAATTCCATACTGACTAAGTCCTATGGTCTTGATGGAATGGGTAGAGAAGTATACATCCCAACAATTGTATTGCTCCCTTTCGCATTCTGACATGCTCTACATCTGCCCACAAATTTATGCACACCAGTTCTCATACTTGGCCAAAAGTAGAAGTATTCTAGCTACCCAAGTGTCTTGTCCACATCAGAATGACTTGACAATTCTCCATTATGATTTTCCTCCATCTGATTCTCCTTCATCAAACAACAAGGAATATGTGACTAACTGTTCTTGAAGAGAAAACCATCCTGCAACATAAAATCCATCCATGGGTTGTTATATATGCTCACAGGGTTCTTGCATGATTGAAAGGCCTCTCTGAAGTCAACATCATCCTTGTACAATTCCTTCAAATAATCAAATCCGAAAATATACACATGGCACACCTGCATGATCAAGTTCCTCCTTCTTAAACCATCGGCTACCATGTTTTCTTGTCCACTCACATGTTCCATAACAAAGGTGAAACGTTGTAGGAATTCCACCCAGTTGGCATGATTTTGTTTCAACTTATGTTGTTGCATTATATATTGTAATGAATACTTGTCAGAGAAGAAAACAAACTCCCTTGGCATCAAATAGTGCCTCTAATGCTTAAATGCTTGAAGCACTACATATAAATACTTGTCATAAGAAAAGTATTTCTTCTTTGTTACATTCAACTTCGGGCTAAAATATTCAACTGGTATGCCTTCTTGACTCAATACTGCTCCAGTGGTTGTTTCGCTAGCATCACATATGACTTGGAAGATTTGAATGAAGTCGGGTTTCTTCAACATCAACTTTTAAGTCATATTTTTCTTCAAGAGTTGGAATCTTTTCTCTATTGTTGTTTTCCAACAAAATGGATGTTTATCCTTCTTGATTGTCTCAACAATGGGTGCACAAACACCATTGAAATTATTGATGAACTTTCTATAGAAGCTAGCTAACCGATGAAAAATCCTAACCTCAAAAATTATCTTGGGTGAATACCAACTCAGAATTGCCTCTATTTTATCTTGGTCCATTTTCAGCCCATCCTTTGAAATCAAAAATCCTAAGTATACCAATTTAGACTTCATGAAATTACACTTCTTTAGGTTAATCAATAGTTTCTCTTGCTGCAACCTCTCTAGAACATACGTTACATGCCTAAGGATTTCTTCCTTTGTTAGGATGAAAATCAAAATATCATCTAAATAAAAAATAACAAACTTACCAATAAGTTCCTTCAAAACCTTGTTCATCAAGTGCATGAAGGTGCTTGGTGCATTTTTCAATCCAAATGGAATGAGCAACCATTCATATAGTCCATTATTTGTCTCTAAAGTTGTCTTCCATTCACCCCCTTCTCTAATCCAAATCTAGTGGTAACCACTCTTCAAAATAACCTTTGAAAAGTAGGTTACCACACTCAAACAATCCATCATGCCATCCATCCATGGCAATGGAAATATATACCTGATTGTAATCTTATTAATTTCCTTGAAATTTATGCACATCTTCCATTTTCCATATTTCTTTGGACTAAGCAATGCACAGATTGCACATGGACTCAAGATTTCCCTTATCAATCCTTTGTCTAATATTCTATGAACCTGGTTTTGTATCTCTTCATTCTCCTTGGGTGTCATTTAGTAAGAAAAATTGTTTGGAAAGCTTGCACCTAATATCATGTCTACATGATGGTTGATACTTCTCTTAAGTCGAAGCTCACTTGGAAATTCGTCTACCACAATATCACTAAACTCATGAAAATCATCTTAAATCTCAACAGGTAAATTTGTAATTTCACTATGTAGAAGTATTACCTTTTGCTTGTGGACCACTTCATATATGACCTCTTCTTCCTCCATTTCATGGATAAATTCCTTTCCTCCCAAAAAAAATTCTCTTGAGCTTCTGATCCCATCTATAATTTCTTCCTTCAACGGTATAAGGGTGTGCTTTTAGTCATCCTTTTCAAACTTTTAAATGTTTCTCTCTCCATCATGCACCACTCTCCTATCAAACTTCCATGTTTGTCCCAAAATATGTTAGAAGACATCTTTCGGGATGATCCCCCAAAATACATTATGTTGATACTGGCATATCTGGAACTCAACTTCTCTTTGCTCACACACCAATAATTGGTGACCTTTATGCATTCATGATACCTTATATGGTGTTGGATTCTACAACCTTTTCAATCCAAGTTTTTCCACCATTTATGTGGAAACTGTATTGGTAGTGCTCCCACTGTCAGTCACCACTTTGCATCATTTTCATTCGGCCTTACAAACATTCATAAACAGGGCTTTCCTCTCTACAGATTCAATAGTCACCTTTGTTGGTTTCAACAAGATGTTATTCATCATTGAATCTTCTCTCATTTCTAGTGCATTTTCTTCCATATGTGGTTGTGCTTCTATTACTTCTGCCTCAGGTAGATATGTATATCTCTATGCTCCCTTCTCATTCTCAGGACACTAAAAGGAGTTGTGACCTAGATTTCCACATTTATAGCACTGGTAGATAGTCTCTCTATCTCTTTCTCTATCTCTACCTCTTCCGTAAGGTCTTCCTCCTCTGGAGTCATCTTCTTTCTCTTATTGGTCTTACTACTTTGGGTTACTTGCATCATTATTTTGGGTTGGTTCCTTCCCTACTCTAGCTCTCTACCCCTTTCCTCTAGGAAAACCATGACCTCTCCTTGAATTATGCTTTTTCATTATCTTCTCTTCTGTCTTCAAGGAAAATGGGTATGCGCCTTCAATCGTCTATGGAGAAAGCATGTTGATTGCATGTGGAATCTCCATCTTCAAGACATTGATGTACTTTGTTGTCTTCTTTGGGGTGTCTTATACATAACCTTCCCTCAAATTCACCTTGTAAAACTCCTCAGTATATTCTCTAACTATTAGTAACCATTTCTTGAGGGTATGCACCTGTCTATAGAGGGATAACTAATAGCCTTTTATAAAAAAATCCCCTTCACCTTGGATATCATCTTGCCCCAACTTGTAATCAATGATTCTCATTTTTCCTTCTTTCAAATTCCATGTTGTCCCACCACAATGCAACGTGGCCTTTCAACCTAGTGACAACAAATTTTACCCACTTATATTCTTCAATCTCCTCGTATTCGAACAAATTGTCTAATTCAATAATCTAATTCATCGAATTCTTGACTACTAGAATCCCAGGAGAGGTGGACAACTCAAATTTTTTTTAGTAGCATTAACAAATAAAATATTTTTAGTAGCATTCACAAATTAAAGGTTGAGATTTATCTTCTAACTGATTATGTCATTTTTTACCTTTTAATTAAATTAATCAATTAAATATTCTTATATGAACAAGTATCACATGAATTGAGTTATGTATTTTTGGACATTTGGTATTGATAGTTCATTGTTTTCGATTATGATATTATAACAAATCCTATCTGCAAATTAATAATATTCATGGAAAAGTGGGTGAATCTCAATGATTAGGAATTTTCTTATATGTTTTTTTAAATGTAAATGTGTTTAACCTATATTAATTCATTATATAATAAAAATAATAATAGAGATAATACTAATTTAAGTTATAATTTTGTTAATTCTGATGATTTTTTATTATTAACTATGTGACATGTATGATGAAATAAATGTTTTGATGATGATTGATGTATATATGCCCCAAGGGTTAGCTCAAGTGGTCAATAGTCAAACATGAAGTTATTCGATATTGTTGCTAGTTGTTGTCGATTACTAGTTCTATCTTGGATTCCCTTGGGGCGAGGTCAATCAATCAAGGCCCATTGTTTAACCAGTGTACCATACACTAAGTTTGGGAAATACTCCATTTAGTGCTTTCAATTAAATTAAAAATATAAAAAATGATGGCTATTGTCTTTTACAAGCCATTTAATTTATATGATTACATTAATTATTAGGTTATTTAAAAAAATTACTCCCTCAACTCATCAAAAATAGTTCTGTAATTACTACCAACCTTGATCCAAGAGGATCTCAAAGTGCAAGTGGCCTTTAATAGCTCAAAAATAAAAGTGGCTAGATAGCAACAAGACCATAACCAAATCGAAATGCTCATCACCCTGATTCCACTAGCGTGGTCAAAGTTGGACAAGTGGCAAGCTTAAGGAGATAGAAAATTAGGCAAGGCCTGGCCCACGAAATCTGATCTGTAGATGGGCGAAATTATCGAAAGGTTAATTTGTCTAAAGAACCCTTAAATTCGGCAAAAATTAACATATTGGCTATATCAAGATAAAAAAAATATATTAATAGGGGTAGCGAGTTTCCACCCCTGAAACGTGTTGTTGCAGAAATATATATAGCATAAAAAAATGTTGTTGGGGGCGCGCCACCCCTGGCAGACCTGCCCACTGGTGGAATGGAACCATTACTATAGAACCTTCAAGCTTATTATATATGCAATTCGAACTGCGAACCATAACTGCTGAAGCACAGAGTTACAAAAGTTGTCACATGTGATATATAACCAATGGTTATACGACTGCTCTCATAAAAAACAAATGATTCATAAAGGTTGGGGGGTCAGCAGGACTCAATCCCTGACCACCCTACCTCCAGTTCTCTGCCATAACCACTAAACCATGAGTGGTGGATTTATAGATTTCGCCACCCCACCCATATATAAGTTGATATTTTCGTAGTGCACGGGGAGTAGCGATAGTAGATTAGCATAAAAAGTATTTTTATCAGAGGTGCAGAACCCTGAACTTGGCAGGAGGTCAAAACCTTACTCCAGGGAATCATGGGGTATTAGAAATTTTTTGAGAGGTGCATAAAGTCAATTTCTCAAAATTGGATGTGTGGATAATCATTTTTGCATGATTTTTTGCAAGGAACTCAGTGGTGTTTTCTGTTTCAGCATCGAGTCTCTCCATTTTTCGACCATATTCTAGATTTGGGGTATAAGGGTCTTTATGTAAGAGAAGGCCTCCCCACTATTGAGGAGGGCCCAGAGATGTAGCCCACATTGCGTGAACCCAATAATCAAATTATTGTGTCATGATATCATGCTTGTTGTGTTATTTCCTCTTCATTTCTTGTGTGTTTAATTTCATGGTTAATATCCTCTGTAATTTATAATTCTTTATGTATCTTTAAGCAAAATATCTTGGATCAAACATAGATCCATCTTAAAATTTGATCTATCAAGCAACGAGAGGGATAATCTCTCGAGTTGAAAACCATTTTTGGAGTGTAAAACTTGAGAAAAGGTTTACACCTCGAGAGATTTGATCCCTCTTAGTGCTTGTTAGATCTAGTTTTAAGATGGATCTATGATAATATTATATAATACTATATATATATCTATATTTGTATTTATGTGTCTCTTCCATATTCCCTCTCTCTATCTCACCACCCAAACATACTCTCTCTCTCTCTCTCTCTCTCTCTTTATATATATATATATGGTTCCCTCCCCCTCTCCTTCCCTTTCTCCCTCCCATATCTATGTTTCCCCCTCTGCTCTCTCCCCATCTCTCCTGTGCCACTCCCTCTCTATCTCTTCAATGATATATCTCCGGCTTTAATATTTTCTCCCTCTCTCTACCCCCATCACACACTCCCTCTTCACCCTCCATCCTTTTCATTATCTCCTTCCCTCTCTCTTTGCCCCTCTTTCTCTCTTAAATTTGATTTCTTGATATTGTGTTTAAGAAAGCATCTAAATTAGAAAAACTTAATTGGTTGTAAAATATTAAACCTCTATTTTGGATCAATCATGTCAAAGAAAATAAAATAATAAAACACTTAAAATAATCATGTATTATCTTTTATTTATTATTGTTAGTCAATTTCCTTGCTTGTATCGCTTGGATATCTAGTTAAGATGGATCTATGCCAGTTCTCAAGTAATATTTATTTATATTATATAAATTTGAGATCTTTATATATAAAATTATTCTCATTTTTAATTTAATAAAATCTTGATTCATTTCTATGGGAATTTTTTTAGTAGTCCTCAGGTAGAGGGTCTAGATATATTTCAAAAGTAACAATAATAATTTTCCTCTTGGGCTTAATTAAAAAAAATATATTATAAAATTAATTTTAAAATAAAATATGTTATAAAAAATCTATAAAAGATTTTGATTGTAAAATAAGTTATGTTTTTTGGGCATGTGATATTGATAAGCCATAGTATTGGCCTATGGTATTGTAACAAAGTCCATTTACATGTTAATAATATCCACAGTGAAGTGGGGCTGAATATCTATGGTTAAAAATTGCATCATATTATTATAAAATATTTTGATTGTGAAATAAGTTATGATTTTTGGGCATATGATATTGATAAGACACGGTATTGTAATAGAGCATGTTCACAAACAAAATCAAAATATAACAAATCGATTTTAACTTTAACTATTCACAAACAAAATCAAAATATAACAAATTGAATTTAACTTTAACTTGTTATTACTAATTGAGTTAATATTTGCACATTACTTTATATTAGTTTTAGCTTTTGTTTATTACTTTTTAATATTTTTTTTAATTAAACTGGACACATATAAATATTAAACGTTAAACATTTACATATACACATATACACCTCTCTAAATTTATTAAATATTAAATGTTTAAGCTTTAACATTTATCCGTGAAAAAAAAAACCAACAAATTTCAAACAAAATATCAAACTAATTGTTAGACATCCTTAAGAGAACATTTAAAAAACTTTAACAATCTATGTCATGTTCCTATCATGTTCGGGTTTTTAAGATCTTGATATACGATAGTCATGCTCCCGCATCCAATTTAAGAGTCTTCTGTGCGTGGTTAAAAAAAATGTTTGTGAAATGTTTTTTCAAACAAAGTATCTATATGGTTTATAAAGGTATAATTTTTTTAAAGGTAATTTTTTTTTTGGATGGATATAGGCATTTGTCTCTAAAAATGGGAAAATATTAGCAAAATGTAATTATTACATTTTATCTAATATTTTTGCTTGCCTCCATCAACTTTTTACTAAGTTATATTGGATAAAATATAATACTATAATATTTCGTTTTACCCAATATTTCCCCTCAATAGGTGTTGAAAAGTGTGTAACAAGAAACGCTTGTTGAGAATGCAATAAGATGATGGAGCTTAGTGGAAAGGAGTTGCCTTCACTAAGTGGTCCAGCAGGCAAGTTTTGGGGCAAAGTCTATTTTTAGACATATGGATCACGGTCTATGAGTTCCAGGATGTTGTTTATGGATGATTGGTCATGTTGGGAAAAATAGATGGACTTCTATTTTTGGATCGCAGCGGTGTGATCAAAGTCTATTTTTAGACTGTCAAGTAAAAATAGAAACAGTCAAATATTATTAGCCCTTAGTAATATTTGGACTCTAAACTTTATCTTATTCTCTTGGAGCACTTCAGTTGGAGCTACAGATGTGGCACATGCAACTGCCTGAAGGAATCACGTGGTTTCTTATGGGTTAATTGATCTATTGCATGGAGGACCTTAGTTAGGACTTTAGTGATTGAGTTCTGTGGAGTTAGATGAGTAGTTAATGGAGTTGTGTTCAGTTTGACTTAGTTGAACTAGTTGTATTTAGTCTAACTTGCTAATAGACTAAGTGATGAGTTGTGTGAATTAGTTATTAATTAATTCACTAATTATTAACTCATAATGCAACTGAAAAATACATCAGTTAACTCAGTGCATGGACAGTTTAGTGGAGACAAGTGTTAGAGGTAAGTGAAACGGTGAGTTGTGACAGCAGTTGTGAATGAGATATTGCACAATCAATGGATTGAGTATTGACAATGAGGATTGTGTGGTATAGACAAGGGAAATACGAATTTGGACATTCATTCTCATCTATTCTCATGCAGGATTGCGCGGTGGAGGCAGGCAACCAACGGAGGAGATTTGAGCCAGTGATTGATTCAGATCTGAGCTTGTTTGTGCGTAACAGGTGGAGATAGTACTAAGTACCTGCGAGGAGTATTGTACTATGTATTGTTACATGTTCTCAATAAATATAATATACAAATAGTTGGGGGTTTTCAGCTTTATGCTTTCCCCGAGTACATACTATGTTGATATGTGTGATTGATGCTTCAATGTGCGCATGTGAATGTTTTTTAGTACTTCTAAATTGATGATCAATGTAGAGGAGGTTATGTATTATGCATGATTCCACAAATAGTGTATAATCAGGATAATCTCTGTGAATAAGTGTCATATTATTCATGAAATTTCTACATGTATCAGAGCTGTGTTGATTTGTAGGTTAAAGTTCTACAAGATATTAAAGCGAGGATTGATCATCAGATCTATTATTCAAGAAGTGGCTACATTATTTCTTCACAGAGTCTGTATCGGGCCAAGTAGCCTCTGGATTCATCCTTCTTTTGGAAGGTGAGATATCCAGTGAATGCCCATACAGTCGATCTCTGTACAAGAAATACTTTGTTCTCACGAATTTTAGATCAGAAGTGGTTGAGTTTTGACCTGGTGGAATTCGAATTTGCAGCAGTGTTTTCTTGGTGTCAAAGTTGAAATGTCTTTCAACAGATTGCAATTGGAGTATGCCCTTGAAGGCAGAGTGAACTATATTGCATGGAAGGACAGGATGGAAGTGGTGTTAGATGATAATGGGTTGAAGGAGTTCATAGAAGCGGATGTCCCAAAACCTACTGATGCTGCTCAAGTCAGAGATTGGCAAAAGAAGACACCAAAGTGTCGAAGGATTCTGTTGGAGGGCATGAGGGATCACATTGTGTCCAGCCTCCATGGAAAGGCTTCTCCATTCTTGATGTGGAAAGCGTTGACAGATCTATACCAAAGCAAGAGCGACCAGAGGAAATTGGCGCTCAAGGATAAACTCAGAAACATGAAGTGTGAGAATGGAGACAGTATGCCCCAGTATCTCACGAAGTTCACCCAATGCCGGGATGAGCTGGGAAGTGTGGGGGTAGCTGTTGAGGATGAGGATATGGTGCATCTAGCTCTCCTTAGCCTTCCTAAGAGTTGGCATAGCTACCAGGACTCGGTGAATGGAAGGGAGAAATTGCTAGGATGGGAAAGACCTTGGTCAGATCTTGTGCAAGAGGAGATTAGACGATGCACTAGAGACAGTTCTTCATCTATGCATGATGAGGAGAACTATGCCTTAGCGAGTAAGGAGAAGAAGGGGAAGGGGAAGGTTTCTCTTTCCGAATCCAGTTCTTCCAATGATGGGAAGAAGGTTGACAAGTGGAAGGTGAGATTCTTTCGTTGTCATGAGTTGGGCCATTATGCTACTAATTGCCCAAAGAAAAAGTCCAAGAAGGGATCTAGGGAAGGATCTGAAGGTGAGGCACTTACTTCACAGTTTGAGTTGGATTTCACACTCTTCGTATGCATGGTTTCATCCATGATGGGAAGTGGTTGGTTTCTTGACAGTGGAGCTTCTTTCCACATGAGCGGTGACAAAAGTTTGTTCAGTACTTTGAAGGAGAAAGATCTCCAGACACTCATAGGGATGGGTAATAATGAGAAGTATAGTGTCTCAGGTGTCGGCACAGTTATT
>APFE030875545.1:268404-290478 GCA_000404065.3 Pinus taeda
GATACTATTTTTATCATTTCGTATTGCTATTTTCAACAATAGATATGAAGGGGGGGAGAGGGGGAGAGAGAGGAGTGAGGGAGGGAGATACTGATAGAGTTTAAAGTTGGAGAGAGAGTGTGTGTATGGCGGGGGGCAAGATAGAGGGAGGTGGGAGAGAAGGGGAGAGAGAGGAAGGAAAATGATAGGGTACTTGAGAGAGAGGGGGAGAAAGAGATGGAGTTGGAAGGTGAAGAAAGACATAGTGATAGAAAGGTGGAGAGGGAGTGGCAAGGGAGAGATGGAGAGTCACTGAGGGAGAGAGAGAGAGAGAGAGAGAGAAGGTGAAGAGGGAGAGGGAGAGGAAGAGGGAGGGATAGAGAGATAGATAGAGATGGAGAGAGAGTGTGTATGTTTTCGGGGTGAGAAGAATCTACAAGGGGAGATATAGATATAGATGGGGTGGGGGAGAGGGTAGAAGAGAGAGGAAAAGAGAGGGAGGGAGGAAGAGATAGAGATGGGAGATAGAGATATAGATGGAGAGGGTAGAGAGAGAGAGGGAGAGAGAGAGAGGGAAGAGATAGAGTGGGAACGAAAGAGGGAGAGATAGATATATGGATAGATAGATAGACATGGGGGGAGAGTGAGAGAGTGTGTGACATGTGTTTAGGGGGCTGAGATAGAGAGACAAATAAGGAGAGATGGAAGGAGGTATAGATATAGATGGCAGGGGGAGAGAGAGAAGAAGAGAAATATAGAGAAAGGGAGGGAAAGGCAAATATAGATATACTCAGGAGGGAGATAGACACATAATGGAAGGTGGAGAGAGAGGGAAGAAAAAAGAGACACAGAGAGAAATACAAACATAGCATTTAGATCTAGAAAGTCATGAATATTTTAGATTTTCACTGAAATAGATGTATCGATATCAATGTAGTTGTTGTCATCTAATCGTATTTTATAACATGCACTATATGCATTGGTTTTAGTGTAGATGTCGATTTATAATCCTACACTAATTGCATTGGTTTTAGTGTCAATGTTAATTTATAGTCCTATTTGATTGCTTCCAAAAGATGCATTGGTTTTAGTGTAGATATTGATTTCTAATCCTATTTGATTGCTTGCACTAGATGCATTGATTTTAGTGTAGATGTTGATTTCTAATCATATTTAATACCTTACACTAGATGCATTGATTTCAACATATATGTCGATTTCCACACATATTTGATTGCTTGCATTAGATGCATTGGTTTCAATGTAGATATTGATTTCTAATCTTATTTTATTGCTTGCACTAAATGCATTAATTTCAGTATAGATGTTGATTTCTAATTATATTTGATTGTTTGCACTAGATGCATTGATTTCAGTGTAGATGTTGATTTTTGATTTGATGCAACTACACATATGATGTACATTAATTTCAAAGTAATTAGATTAATAGTGTGCATTGATTTTATTGTAAGCACATCTATGCATCCTCCATCTATATCTTTATCTTCTATTATCTGTCAATCTCTATCTCCCTATGTCACCTGCTAAACATTCTCACTCTATCTCCATATCTATATATTTCTCTCTCCCTTCCTCCCTTTTCCCTCCCTCTCTCTCTTTCTTCCCCTTCTCTCTAAGATTTCTCTCTCCATATCTATATCTCTTCTCCCTTCCTCTTTGCCTCTCTCTTCTTCCCTCTCTCACCCTCGATCTATATCTCTATCTCTACTTGTCTCTCCTTATCACGTCCAAAACATACACATTCTCTCTTAGTGTAAGCACATAAAAAATTTCATGATGTGCATTGAATTATGTGCTATAGTAATTCAACCATAAATACAATACTTGAATTTTCATTCTAAATAAAAAATTTTCTTACCCGAAATATTTTCTTCTTGAAACTATCACTATTTATAATTGACTACAATCTTAGTATTCCCATTTTCCACCATTCAACATTGTTAATTGCTTGTGTTACAGTAATTCAACCATAAATACAATACTTGAATTTTCATCGTAAATAAAATGTTTTCATACCCGAAGTATTTTCTTCTTGAAACTACAACTATTTATAATTGGCTGCATTCTTATTATTCCCATTTTCCATCATTCAACATTGTTAATTTCTTTGCATTCAAATGTGGTAATAGAGAATAACTACCATTGAAAATTATTTTGGGTTTAACACTCCATAAGTGACAATGATTGACATTGGAGAAAACTACTATTAATATTCGAGAGCAACATAGACAAGGTATGTTGTTTACTACAATTGCTTGAGTTAAATATTTGAATGGTATATGATTCCAACTACTCTTTTCATCTAATCAATATAAGAAAGTGGAAAACCTCGTAGGTGTGACAATAGGAACAGTAGAAGAAAATAATTTCATATTGATGGCAAAGAAAATTGTTTGTAATTGACTATATTCTTCTTTTCACATTTTCTATCAATCAAAATTGTTACATTGACACCTTGCACTCAAAATTTTTATTTCATCTTTTTCATCATTAAAGTTACTAACAATATCTCTCATCTCAACAAGCAGACATAACTAAGAAAATTTTAAATTAAATTGACCAAATTAATCTTAGGCATATTTAGCATATTTAAAATGATCAAAATAATTAGATGTTCAACAAATTTTGTATGACGACACATGACTAAAACCAACCTAGATCCGTCTTAACATCTCATCTAGCAAGCGCCGAGAGGGATCAAATCTCTTGAGGTTCAAACCTTTCCTCAAGTTTTGCACTCAAAAGATATGTTTGCATTCAACAATTAGCTTCGCAAACTTATTTTTTGAGTGCAAAACATGAGGGAAGGTTTGCAACTCGAGAGATTTTATCCCTCTCCATGCTTGATAGATATGATGTTAAGATGGATCTAGGTTGGTTGACACTACATGAAGTGTAATTAAATCTATTATAATCTATTTTATCGTATATTGATTTGTAATTTTAAAATAAAAATATATTAATGATGAAAAAAAAATATTATTTGCTATAAGAAAAATATTTAATGTCCATAATAAATAACATAATTTAAATTAAAAAATTATTTATATCTTTTGTAGCATGTTTACAAATTACTCCAACAATAACTACAAATAAGATATATATATATATCTTATCATATATCTATATATATATATAGTAAATAAAAATGTAATATATGCATTATTTGCTCAACAAGATAATGACTCCTAAAACTCTTGAAGAGGTACATTTTCTCAATGATTTCTTACATGTATTAGATTTCTCTTGCATCAAGTAACATCATCATTACTCTATATTTTTAAAATTTGGTTGGACACCCAAATGCGGTTGGACATGGAATTGAACTTTGTTGATTCACAAATGAACATCATATGGAAACATTAATCATCTAGTTCTTTGTTTGTGCAATATCTCCTTCTAGAAGTTCCAAGGCTATGGCTTTATTAGGTTATTGATCTAACAAGCCTAAGAATGAAGGTTAGTTTTATTTATATATTTCTTTATCTTTAAAATACCTTATGTCAATCTGTAAAAAAAATTATGTCACATCTTATAATTTGTAATTATGTTCACTCTTATGGTACCGTGTTTGGTTCATAATTGTAGTGTACAACTTTTATATTATGAAGGTAATACTTCCCTTTGGTGGCTATATACTTTATGATAGGGATGAAGGTTCTCAAACCTCAAAGCCTTTGTGACACTTATACTTGGGTGGTATTTGACATTCCAGCCACATCATTGTGATGTGTCAAAAGGTCCATGTAGTCTCAATGAACCCTAGAGTCATGTATTTCTCAATAGTGGCGATTTCCTTTGTGGCACTTATACTTCCATGGAAGCTATTTGACATTCCATCTAGGTGATTGAGATTTCTCAAAAGGTCCATTTAGTCTGATTGAACCCTAGACTCATGTATTTCTCAATACTAGTGATTGTTTTGTTTTGATCAATGGTGGGGTATTATTCACATGAGTCTCATTCTTTGAATAGAACATGATATCTCTCATATTGGAAACCAAGCCTATTAACAATTGAGACAAAACACATAAACTCTTTTCAAGAAAATACATGAATCATTCAATGGTAAACTTACTTATGACTGAAATAAGTCTTCAATCATCTGTTTGCTTGAGATCATCCTCCACTTTCAATCCCTAAAAAGGAATCTACAACTATAGAAACAACACAAATCAAATAATACAATATATAACTGAATTAAAGCTATTACTAAACAAAATATTAAGGAGTTTTGATATACACATGTAAAAATTTAACACATTATATGAGAAAAAAATGCACATTATATTAACAATAGCAAGACAAGGTTACAAACATTTTGAACTTGGTATCCTAATCTCTCTTCCAAGAAATTGTCAATCCTTCCTCTTGCAATGGCAATCCTTCACTCTTAAATTTTATAGCATAAGGGTACTTCAAAAGTCAACCCCTACTCCTTTAGTGTCCATTGTATTTATAGGAGAAGAGAGGTCACAGATACATCTTCTAAGGGATGAGATCCACAATTATAGAAGATTAATTCCATGATAAGAGGGATTAAATCCATCATTCCTTGGATGAGGTCCAAGGAGGTATGAGCTCAAGCTCTAGTTTGTTGAGGGAAGATTCCTCAACAAAGTTCTAGACTTTACTTTTTTATTTTTACCCATGTTAAAAGAGTGTCTCATTCTATAGTGGAGAAAAGTACGACACATTGTGCAAGTGTCAATGAATGAACATGCAGTGTCCCAATTTGTGTCTAGGAAAGTGTTGAAGGCTCGAAAATTGTTGCCTCAACAATGGGGGAAAACCACCTAGTCAGGACCATGGTTGACAACGCTTTTTTTGCTTGGAGTAGTGGCTCTGACTGGGGATGATGGGACTAGTTTCCCAATCTATTTTTATGATTGTGCTAATGGGGTGATGTTTGAGTTTTGGAATAATGCTTATCCTAAAACTAATCTAATTGAAACTAATAATCATGTGTAGTTTATCCTAATCTAAAACATTATCAAACTATAACTATCCTGGGAGTAACATGATATATGCGATCTAAAATAATGTCTGCAAGTAATTGATAATAAAGTTTATTCAATTGTGATGAAAAGTGAATCCATTTAACAATAATTGTTTCATATAAAAAAATTAGCCAAAACGATTGTGAGAAATATATTGCATAAAAATCATTCATGTACTCAACATAAACTATAGATCATCATCATACAAAAGTGCAATAATGGGAATCAAAAATTCAAACTTTCATACATAAACAACTTGAAGATAAGTTATTGCTTGACCCATAAGTAAAAATAATTAAGAGATAAAGGTACCATTTATAATATGTCCTACTCATATGCTCCAGCAATATTGATATACCTTCAAGTCATCCAACATCATCTAAGAGTATAGAAGTGCAATTTCAGTAGAAGATGTTAAATCAAGTAGAAAATAAATCATGTTCCATTAATTCCATGAGAACATCCACAAAGGGACAAAAGTGCATGTTCTAAAGAATGTTGCTAAAAAATTTTAGGGAACCCTCTCTAAATGCATGAGAGGGTTTTAAATTCTAACTTATGAAACTAAAAATAGATAATTACAAAAATAGTCGAGGAGGTTTAAACGATGTGCCTCAAATTAAGAAAAATAAAACAAAAATAGAAATGTGCATGATGACTAATTCTACATTCGATCTTTTAGATCGCAAATATCAATCATGGTCTCGAGTAGTGTAGGCTAGCCAACTTCAGCTTTCAACTATCTAGTGAACATGGCATCGATGAGCGTTGGCACCATTTTCTTGGTAGAGGTGATTAGGAATCTTAGGGTCATCCACTAGCTGTGCGGTTTTACCAAATATTGCCAATATGCTTCCCAGTTTAACCTAGTCACTTACCTAATTGCTTCTACTTTTTCTTCTATTGTCTATTTCCACTGTAATTCAAGCTATTTTGCACTTAGAAGGAAACCAGGGGTGGTTTCTGCCACAAGGTTGGCACTATGAAAATTTTCATTTATGCTTTCAATGAAAATGTTTACTTTCACTGCTGCATCCTTTGTTGCCATTTCTGCTTCTTTGAGCCGAGAATCCTAATTCACAGATAAGATTTCTTTATGTGATTCTTCCAGTTTTGGCATGTCGGCTTTTCTCCAATTTTCTGAATTCTGCCAAGTTATGAAGTCTAAAACCTTTTTAAGGATTTCATCATATTCAAGTCTCATTTCTACAACTTGACTTGTTAGTTTGTCACTTGTTTCGCAATGAGAGTTTCATTACGAAATCTTTTGGCATAAAAATTATTTTTGGTGCATGAGCTGGGAGTTAAGGCTGAGCGCTTCGGTGACAAACTGATCAATCTTTGGGTCATGTTTTTGTAGATCTGTTATGTTCTATATTTGTGCCACCTTACCTACCAAGTTTATTTGATGTTCTATTTTCATTTGTTGGAAGTATTGTTGTAGCTTAGCCAATTGTATCTCTTCTTGTTGGTCAGATTTTGCTTGTTGTAATTGTTGTTCAAGTGACAAGATTTTATCCTCTTTTTCTTTAAGCAACAATTATACCTATGTTGCTTTGTCGATGGTCACTGTAGCGTATGCACTTGCAAACTGTGAGAGTCTAGTGAGGTTAGATGATGGGTGAAAGGATGATACTTTCCAGAGAACATCCATAGGTTCATTTTCTAGAGTGGTAGCAACTGTGGAGTCCAATTTTCTCTTTTTCCTCTATTGTTTAACAATGACATTGTGTTGTGGGCTATAAAACACATCTAGAGGGGGAATTTCTTCTATTCCCAAAATAATCTCAGAGGAGGGGGTAATAGGGTTTTGTTCTACTTCTTGAGTATTCACAGTCCCCTCTCCTATAATTTTCGGAGTTGCTTTCTGGTGTGTCGTTTGCAGCTCCAGTGCTTATTCCTCTGTGTTGAGACTTTTGTTAAAATTGTCCCATTATTTCTCTAAATCAATTAGTAGGGGCTTTATTAGCTATGTAGAGGTAGTATGGATTTCAACTTGCTTGATAGTTGAAGGTTTTTCATTTGTCTTTGTTGTAGACTGGGTTGTATCCTCAATTGATTCTCTACTCCTGCTTTTCCCATTTTGTCATGAGTTCTCTGATTCCCTGGCAGATTTCTCTCTAGATTCCTCCTCACCATTGGTTTTAAATTTTTCCTTGGAGTCACCATATATACTTACACTAGGAGTAGGCTCGGTTATTGGTTCAATCAACAATTGGTCCAATGGGACCTTTGATAGCCTCTTTTCTCTATAGCTGAAAACGTTTCAAGGCCCTCTTGGTAAAAAAGTATATCTGCCATATGTTTCACCTCTGTGAAGGTGTTCTTCTATAAGAAGATTTCGTCAAATGGATCCTTCTCATTGCTGAATAATTTTATTTTTAGCATGGTGGTAGAATCTTTGACAATGCTGAATGGCTCATATTGTCTTCGAGGGAACTTAGGTAATTGTAGAGACAACATATTCTTTGCTTCTTTGAATGCATGCCCTAGGTCATGTAATGCGAACACTCCACATGTTATAAGGAATTGAGGCTAGATGGCCTTCTTTGAATCCTTTAATGTTTCACTCATCCCCACCTCACTACATGTATGATAGGCTATCTCTCCAGCCATTAAGTTGTCTGGGACATAGAAAGGGAGAACATGGGGAGAAGAAATGGTGCCAAATACTTTGATATATGTAAAAGTCTCTTCCCCAAACCATCTAGCTATTGCGAGGATATCTAGCTTGGCTTCTTGG
This sequence comes from Pinus taeda, assembly GCA_000404065.3. Taxonomy (NCBI): domain Eukaryota; kingdom Viridiplantae; phylum Streptophyta; class Pinopsida; order Pinales; family Pinaceae; genus Pinus; species Pinus taeda. The sequence goes on from APFE030875545.1 coordinate 276,148, forward strand.
GAAAATATGGGGGAATCTTGGTTGTAAAGTTGTTCGTGGATAGGGAGCATAACCCATCACAAATCTTGAAAAAATGTGGTTTAAAGTTGGATTCCCACTTGACTTTTTGGTACATCTGAATAGGAAGTGGATTTTGGATAATCCACTTGCATCCCATGAGAGAGAATTTAGAACCAAAACAAATTGCATCCATTACATAGGCCCTCATGAAAAATGGAGGGTAAACCCTCGAAGCAGTGCTTATTTTTCTTCTATACTTTATAATTTCTTTAGTCAAATGATTAGACAGAATTTGTGCCCAATTCATTACTGTTGCGTTAACAACTGCATCTATTAAGGGCAACCATTATGGGGAGAATTTTGTACTATCGGGTCTACTGAATAGTCTACATAGCATGGCCGCAGCAAAACTAAAAGGGGGACAAATAGACGCAGTAGTGTACATACTGTTTTTGTCTTTCTTGACTTTTTCTTCATTAATTGACCAGGTCTTTGTGCAGTCCGCTGGGTATTTTTTCTCTTTGACGAATTTCTCAACAAATTATCTGTTGTAGGTGACTTGTGGCTCTGGTAGTTGGTACATAAGCCTCAGGTTATCTGGAGTAAAATATCCCATAACTTCTTGGCTTCCTATTTTGAAATCTCTATTTGATATGTCAACTTCATCAATAATCCATTTAACCATGTCAGTATAGGGGATTATATTTGGGCATGTGGCTATGTGATGCAAGAATTAGCATGCAGTCTCAGTCATGGAAGCGTTAGAGGAATCACATCCATCAACTGTAATTTTTGTCTCTAAGATCCTTGGTTGCTTTTCCTCTAGTAAATGATACATGGCCTCCCATGTAGATTTCCATCCTTATATGTTACATGTAGTACCCATGAACAAAGGAGTCATTTCTATTTTCTGAGAGGTGACTTCTTTTCCTTTCTTCACCATTGCGTTCGATGTCCTGTTCTGTGGCTTTTTCCTGAAAGTTAAGAGGAACAACTATCGGATATACAAAAATGATAATAAACATAGAAATGAATCAATGTAGATAACCAATAAAGGTGATAAAGGAGCTTTATTCGAATGCATGTAAGAAGATATCAAATCAGGATAAATGGCCTTTCACACACAAATGCAGTTACTTCTTAATAAATTCCCACTAATGATCCGCTATCCTTTAGCTTAAATGTTCATAAATATTCGCATAGTAAATCAGGAAACAATCTTCTAGGATGGTGAGCCTTTAAACTCCGATAATAGTGATTTTGTGATTTGCGAAGCAATATCGCAGATCGTGATATCACATTATTATTTTCTTGCCTCCTCTTGAGTTTGTGTGAAATGCAAGATGCAAGTTGTTTGTTTATTATTTTGAAAGCTTCGTCACTTGTTAGGCCTTCTACAAGAAATAATTTCTTTTAATGAATAATGGACCTCCACATGTGTTGTGGAATAATTAAGAACTGGGTCCAAGTCGTGATCGCACTTCGCAATATCGGCTTATGATAAGTTGAGGTTTGTGTCGAATGATTGAAATGCAATGCAAGAAAGGCTATTACACCATTGCAGTATTGCAGATCGCAATACTTGGGGGTAACCTTTTAAGAAAAGCCTTTTATAAATGGTGATGTGTGATGCGAGACTTAGCTTACTAAAAAATCTTAACGACTTTTTAATAATATGAATGTTTTCAAGTATAGAGTCACTTTTTTTCTATCAATTTTTAATGAAACCTGGTGGGTTAGAAAGGTATCTTAGTGATGCATTTCATGGAAAACATGAGAAGGTAGCATTTTTGGTGGTTCTTTTAGAAACATTGGTTTGTTTGATATCTTTATTTATTCTAAAAAATAAAAGAAATGCCTACATGCTAAGATTTTTTGTTTTAATATATTTTAAAGGGTCCCTATTTATTAATGTAATATTTTACTAGTAACATTAATAAATGGGGGGGGAGGTTGTTGAAAAGCACAACAATTGGAAATTCACTTGGAAGAATGAGTTATCTCTAAGAGTTTTTGAAATTTCTAAAACTTCTAAAATAAAGATAGTTTCTAAATTGCATGCAATATAAGGTAAGTAGTAGGCTCTTTTATCAATAAACAACATCTTATTTAACTATCATTCTTTTGATTATCCTTCTCTCAGAGATAGTCATTTTACCTACATCAGTCATTACTTGGTTATAAAGATAAAAGAAAGAAGAATCTTGTTAGATCAGTTTTGGTATACTCAGTTGTTGTAGGTAGAGCCTCTACTACTAGCAGGCATTCATAGCCTCGATAGGGTTATCTGTTACCCAACAATGATTCGGTATCCCACTTAAGAATGAAATTTTAAATATAAGGTCTTCTGTATACTTAATGATTTCTTTATTTTATTGAAGTAATTTATTCTTCTTTAATTTCTTAAAGGACAATGTCTTGGTTTGGTGGCAAAAATTGACAATGCCATTCACTTGATTTGTTACTTAGCTGAACAAGCTGGCTCTTGATGAGACCCATTGTCTTTTAATTGATACAATCTCAAGCCATTACCTTATTTTGATGTTCAGTATTAGTAATGTCAGCTAGTTATAATCTTTTGATCATGGTAAGTTGTCTCTTGATGAGACCTCTTATGCTTTAAGTTTAAAGTATATTTTAGAATTACACTCTAAAATTGAAAGCTACTCAAGTGGGAGGAAGCATTGGCTCCTCAAGAGTTTCTAGATGAAAATCATAGAGTTTAAAGATGCTTTTCCACAGAGAAACTATGCTTTGTTATTGATACTTTTCCTGACTAATGTAAAGAAAAATTTCTTTCTAAAGTTAAGTTCTATCAAAGATCAAATAATTTGGCAGAAAACAGGAAATTTTGGAGCTGTGGAACTCAACTATTTACTTCATGAATGAAGATTAATTCTCATAACCATCTCTACTTATACAGGCAAAAAATCAAAATTAAAAAGAGAAACTATTCTTTGTAAAACCAAAAGTAAATGTTTTCAACTTGTATTATTTTTTCAAAAGAAAATTAACTAAAGACTGTAATATACAGTGAACAAAAGAGATCATCTTCTATGGAAAGTATTTCTTTAGCACATTCCCATTAACAGGTAGAGATTCTCTCTTACCTGCTAAATCTTGTAATAGAAAAGTTGATGGGCATATTAGCTCGATAATTTGGAATGGGCCAAGTCACACTCATTGGAAATTGCTATGCTTTCCTTTCTCTTCGTGGGCTTTATCCAATTTTAACACTAAGTCTCCGTGTTGGAAATTTTTTGAAGATGCAAAATTTGAATCAAGGGAGGCTTTGACTAATTGTTGATGATGTGCATGGGTAATTCTAGCCTTCTCTCATTCCTCTTCAAGTTTAAGGATTTGTAATTGTCTAAGTTGCATAGATTAGGAAGGAGTTTCTTTGCTAAATTGAACTAAGGTAGATGAGGGAATAGCTAGGTTCGTTGGTAAGAAAACTTCTTTCCCATAAACTAGATTAAAAGGAGAAGTGCCAATGGAGGTTTTCAGAGTTATTTGATATGCCCATAAAGAAAACACAAAATATTTATGCCAGTTGTTTTGACTTTGATCAATAGTTCGTTTAATAATCCTGATAAGGTTCTTCTTTCTGGATTCGGCTAACCCCACTTCCTTGCCTATAATAGTTAGTAGAAAATTTAAGTTTAAATCATCTTTTACGAGCAAACTCTGTCATAGCATTGGTTGAAAAATAAGATGCATTATCAAACATTAAGGAAGAAGGTAAGAGAAACCTGCTAATGATAAATTGATCTATAAATTCTATAACGTTATCGAAGTTAGCTACCCTAAGTGGAATTGTTTCTACCCATTTGGTGAAATAATCGGTGGCTGTAAGTATATATTTATGATGCTTAGAAGAATGAGGAACGGTCTCACCTATTATGTCCAATCCCCACTGTTCGAATGGTTGATCAATGTTGAGTCGTTGTAACAATAATGTTGGTTTCTTCTGTCTTCCGGCAGTTGTCTCACAAATATTCCATTTCCTTACATAACTGTGTACATCTTTGAATAGAGTTGGCAAGTAATAGCCAGGACACAGGATTTTATGCACTGTAGCATCTCCTCCAAAGTGCCCGCCAGCTGGTCCATCGTGAAGTTCCTACAATACTTTCTCTGCTTCAGATTTTTCAAGATATCTAAGCAAAAGAGAATCATAATTCATTCTAACCAGCACACCATTGACAATTTGATACTGTTTAGCTCTCAATCTTAAGGCTCTTTTCTTTGTGTAATTCAAATGTTGAGGGGAATATCCATTTTTTAAGTAGAATATAATATCAACATATCTTGATTTAGTGTCATTAAGGCTTACCTCATAGACTTGTATCTTGTAACATCAATGATGTAATTCTGATATATTTGATGCTCCTACCAACATCCTACAAAAACCTTGACCTTTTACAATGTTTGTTGGTTTGATTTCAATGGCATATTCTTGCAGAGCTGTAACCTAATTTTATCTCTTGTCACCCACATCCCCTTTGTATTAGAAGATTTCTTACTACTTAGAATGGTACTATCACCTTGGTGTGGGTTTTGAGAAGAAAAGGTATGAAGTGTTTTATTGATTTGAAAAGAGCGTAAGCTTGTTTTTCAACATCTGAGTAGTTCAATTCAGCTCCCTGTAAATTTGAGCTAAAGAAAGAGATCGGGGCTTTAGGTTTTTCTTGATTTACTTGTTTCAATATGGCTACATATGATTTCTCGGAAGCGAAAGAGTACAAAATGAAATGATTGGAAAAATTTGGCATTGCTAAAGATGGGCCATTTATGATTGCTTGTTTTATCAAGCTAAAAGCTTCATGTCCCAAATGACCCCATTTAGATAGACAATTTTTCTTTATCGTGGCTTGAAGGGGTAGCAAAATTCTTGAAAAGTGAAGGACAAATATTTTGACAAAATTTATCTGACCAAGGAAGGATTGCATTGATTTTTTGTCATGGGGTAAAGATATTTCAGAAATTTCTCTAATTTTTTTCTGGTTCAATATGAATTCCTTCTTTGGACACAATAAATCCAAGGATCTCTCCTTCACTTAATGCAAAAAAGGCTTCTTGTGGTTAAGAGAAATTCCATACCTTTGACAACATTCAAAGATTTGTTTTAGATCTCTTAGACGATTACTACATTTTCTGGAATATACAGTTATATCATCTAAGTATATTATCACTAAACTATTTACTAAACCTTTGAAGGCAATGTCCATGGCTCTTTGGAAAGCGACACTAACATTGATTAGTCTAAATGGCATCTTCTGATAGGCATAAGTGCCCCATTTTGTTTTGAATGTAGTTTTCAGCTGATCATCTGCATGGACTAAGACTTGATTGTAACCTGAGAAGCCATCTAGAAAGGACATTACTTCTGAGCCTGCAACTAATTGCAATATTTGTTCCATAAGAGGCAATGGAAAATTGTCCTTTTGGCAAGCTTTGTTGAGATTGCAAAAGTCTATACAAATCCAAATATCATGGTTCTTCTTTCCGACTAGGACGAGATTGGAGACCCGCCTGGAATGCCAGACATGAAAAGAAATCTTAGGTTTCAGCAGATTATTTAACTCAGACTTAATTTGGCTTTCCAATTTAGGATGAATTTTCCTCAATATATATTGAACATGTTTTTCAGAAGTCATGGGAATAGTATGTTGAATAATAGAAGTGTTGTACATTTTAAGATCATTGTAGTTCCAAGAAAAGGCATTCTTATATTGTTTCAACAAAAGTATAAAAGCTAATTTCTCTTCTGATGTAAGTTTGAGACCTAGATTAATGTTTTGTGGTTTTGTGTCAGTTCCAACATTGAACAATTCATACCTCAAAGTTGAGCTCTAAATTTTTGAATTAGTAGATCATTTAAATCTATAGTTAAGGTCATATAAATCTTCCAACTTCACTACAGATTTTGGTATAGCATTGTTGGTGGTTTCTTGTTTCAGTTCATCATCATGCTAGTCTTTATCAACAATCTAGTCATCATAAGATCCTTCTAAAGTAAGGAAGCTTACGATTTCTAGATCATTATTAAAGACATTCCAATTGGTGATATTATCAGGAATAAAATGCCTAAAAATTAATTCAATGGAAAATCGATCTGGGTTGTAATCTTCTAGTGGAATAAGCTTGGAAGCCACATTAGCTAGGAGATTGACACTAGCATTTTGGAGTCTTGGAATAGGGGAAATATTAAACGCTATAAAATGTGAGGTTAGGTCTTGGAATAATGATTGATAATGTTTCAAATGTCCTGACAAACACTGTATAGTATTTCTTACATTCCTAATGACAATTTTAGAATCTCCAAACACTTGGAGGTATTTGATATTAACACTAATTGCTTTGTACAAGCCTTGAACCAACGCTTCCTATTCAGTAGTGTTGTTTGTGCAATCAAATTCAAGTCTGGATGCTAACATAATATTTTCTCCCTCTGGGCTAACTAATATACATCTTGCCCCTGCTCCATCATTGCATCAAGATCCATCAAAAAATAATTTCCAAAATAAGGATCTATTTATAGATTTATCTACAAAATTTACACATTAGAAGTGTTTGCTTGGGAATAATTTGCGATTTTAGACACAAAAGAGTTTTCTAAGAAAGGTGAAGTATGAGCATTGAAATTCCCTATGAATGACTCAACATAATAGTTTCCGATTATATTGTTGCTATATGCTATTGACTGATTTTCTCCTTCCAGCTCTGTTACTATATACTTTTGATGTTTCTCTCGGTCAACCCTTATTTTATTTGGCTTGCCGTTATAGGGAAGCTACATGTGAGACTAATCAATTGCGAAGTAACCATGAAGTTTTTTTTACGAGTCCCTAATAAGGATTAAGCCATAGAATTCGAGAATATCAGCTACAAGTATATGAATGATTTGAAAAACTTTTGGGTTTGATGAAAGTCTAATGGTTACTTGATTAATTTCCCCAACAAATTCGACTTGGCACAAATCTAATTGTACTATTCGCACTGTAGATTTCTGAGGCTGAACATTTAACTTAGCACAGACTGTTCTAGGAAAAATGTTAGATAAAGCACCAGAATCAACTAAACAATTGTGTAAGTTCTTATTTAAATACTTCAAAAGTAAGTAGAAATGGCGGAGTATGGGATTTAGATCTTCCGCCAATTAGAGAGATGTCAGTTGGATCAATTTTGCTTGAAGAAGTGCTAGGGGGTCTTTCCATTTCTTGAGCAGCCTATGATATTACTGCGGCAGGAAGCGGTGTAGTGGGTACTTCTTTGATTTCATTCAGAAGTAGCTTTTTCTGATGTTTTAATTTACTAAGCTTAGGAAAGGTGATGTTTGCCCTAGTTTTCTCCATATCATGAATAATATTGTATTCCATTTCATCAAAAACTATCAGAGTTTTAGATGAAGGTGAAGAATCCAATTCGGTAGGGTGTGTTTGAGTGGATTTTTGTGAATATTCCTTTTCTACAACTTTATCTCTGGGAGGTGGCATTGAAGTTTTCTATTTTGAATTTGATTGGGGTGGGTCAAGCTAATTTTTGCTTCTAGTAGCAACAGGCAGTGCTTCTTAATTTTCCTCATTGGGAAGGATAAAATCCCACATCCCTTGTAATTCTTCTACTTCTTCATTGTCTCTTTGTTCTTCATTTGAAACCTCTTCCTCATCTCCATCTGATTCAACATTTAATATAGAATTCATAGGTTTAGGATCGGTTGGGGAATTCCTTTTAAATGGTCTAAAAGTTTTTTTGGAGGAGGTTTCTGCTACTTCTTTTTTTATGTCAACCATTTCATTAGACATGGTCTTGAGGACATTCTGTAATCCTTCCAAATCAAAAGGATCCTTTAGTGGTTTCTTCCTAGAATCATCTCTAAAATTTACTTTCTTAGATTTTATTTCTTCTAATGCATTTTTATTTTCTACGGTTAGAATGTGTTTTTCCACATCTATTACCTCTTTCATATTTTCTGCTAATGTTGGTTTGACAACTCTACCAACAATGATGGTTACATTTGAAGGTAGAGAACAAATGTACCATTCATTTTGGACCTCATTGCTAGGGTTGGATGTCATAGGTAACTTATTTAGTAACTTATTGAAGCGAGAGTTGAAGTCCTTAATGGGTTCTTTAGGTTTGGCTTTCAAATTAGATAGATCATTGATCAGAGTTGTTGCAGATCTATCATCTCCAAAATTTAGTTAAAAATTGCTCCTGAAAAGCATGCCTGCTATTAATAGAGCCTGATGGTGATGAAAAGTACCATGATCTTGCTACTCCATGTAGAGTATGTGGGAATAATCTTACAATTGTGTCTTCCTCTACTACTCCATTCAAATTAATGGACAATATGAAATTATTATATGTTCTTCAGCTAGCAGGACATTATCAAGATTGAATTTAGGTAGTCATTTTTGTGGATCTGCTGGCAATTGGGATAAAGGTCCAGCCATTCTAACAACTCCTGGGTTGTTCCATGGCCTTGGAGGATTTTGTGCCATTGTTGGGATGTGAGTAGAAGAGGGTGTAGTAGTAGTTGAAGGTGACTGGGTAGAGGAAGGCGTAGCTCCTATACCTATGTGAATCACGATCTGGAGTTGGGAGGCAGATGTGTGAACTTGAGATGTTATAGATGGAATGGGCGCATATGATGAAGGAACCTCATTGTGAGATTCTGATTGTGTTTTCTTAGTTCTCTTACAACTTGGTAGAGGGAATTAAAATGGTGGGATTCCATGTCTTTCACTTTTTTCTCTAGTTATTCGTTGAGATGGGACAAATTGATAAGTGACACTACCTTGGGATAACTTAGATTCTTCTTGAGATATTGAAATCCCCTCAAATTTATGAATCGAAGATTATACTTTAGGGGGATTTATATTTACTTACCATTGACAGTCAAGCCCTCCTTCTAGCACCAAAAGTGTTGAAGGCTCAAAAATTGTTTGCCTCAACAATGGTGGAAAACCACCTGGTCCGAACCTTGGTTGACAACTCCTTTTCCGTTTGGAGTAGTGGCTCCGATTGTGGATGATGGGACAAGTTTCCAAATCTATTTTTATGATTGTGCTAATGGGGTGATGTTTGACATTTGGAATAATGCTTATCCTAAAACTAATCTAATTTAAAATAATAATCATGTGCAGTTTATACTAATCTAAAACATTATCTAACTATAACTCTCTCGAGAGTAATGTGATATATGCGATCTGCAATAATGTCTGAAAGCAATTCATAATAAATACTATTCAATTGCGATGAGAAGTGAATCCATTTAACAATAATCATTTCGTATAAAAAGTTAGCCGAAATAATTGTGAGAGATATATTGCATAAAAATCATTCATGTACTAAGCATAAACTATACATCATCATCATACAAAAGTGTAATAATGGCAATCCAAAATGAAAACTTTCATACATAAACAACTTGAAGATAAGTTATTGCTTGACTCATAAGTAAAATGAATTCAGAGATAAAAGTACCATTTATAATACGTCCTACTCATATGCTCCAACAATATTGATCTACTTTCAAGTCATACAACATCATATAAGAGTACAAAAGTGCAATTTCAGTAGTATATGTTAAATCAAGTAGAAAATAAATCTCGTTCCATTAATTCCACTAGAACTTCCTCAAATGTACAAAAGTGCATGTTTTGAAGAATGTTTCTAATAAAATTTCTGGACCTCTCTCTAAATGCATGAGAGGGTTTTAAATACTAACTTATGAAACTAAAAATAAATTATTACAAAAATATTTGAGGAAGTTTAAATGACCTGCCTCAAATTAAGAAAAATAAAACAAAGATAAAAATGTGCATGATGACTAATTCTGCATTCGTTCTTTCAAATCACAAATATCTATCATGGTCTTGAGTAGTGTAGGTTGGCCGACTTCAGCATTCAACTATCCAGTGAACATGGTATCGATGAGCGTTGGCACTGTTAACACCCAGGTTGTCCTCTTTGACTCCAGAGAGGATACGGCCGGGGTAACCACTAACCAGTCTTTGGGCTATAGCCTCTAGCCTAGCTGTAGTCAGAGAGGGCTCTCTCTATAAGGTTTGTCACTACTTTTAGTGAGGGTTTTAGGCTAGTTATGGAGTGCATTCTTGGTTGTTTTTGTGTTTGGTTGGGAGGATGGATGCTTCTGATAACTTTTAATGTCTGACTTTAGGGGTAACTAATCCATTGGTCAATGGGGTCTTGGACTACTGTTCCCATGAGGTTTTGACTGAAGTGTGGGATGAATACAGGGCCTATATGTATTCTGTGACACAGACTATAAAGATTGAGAGGTGAAAATGGAAACAACTTGGCAAAGAGCAATGAAGAATTCTTTACTTAAGTTGAATATTGTAAAAGAGGTTTGTTACCTAAGAGCAATTACTTGAATTCCTAGAACAACAACGCACTGTGATGATGCAGTATTAAAGGTAGCAGTGAAGAATTACTCTTTAAATACTTTATCAGAAGAAAACATATAAGATAGCTTAGATTGAGTTCAGGGTAGCCAATGACCAAATCCTGAGACTATTCTTTTTCCTCACTACCTAGATTTTCGAGTGTATAGAAAAAACATGGAAAACATATGAAATAATGATGATCACAGGTGAAATAAAGGGCCACGAGAAAAACTTATTGAGCCATGGAAAACACAGGAATCCTGCAACTTTGAGCCACACACCAGCAGAGCATCATGAGAGACAATATCTGTAGAAATCCCATTGTTCTTTGTATTAGCTGCCTGAAATCTTTACAGTATAAGAGCAACAGAAAATGAAACGAGAGCTTATTTTCATCCGGATTCCAACCCCTCTAAACAAACACGAGGGGGAATATATAGAGGTTACATACAAAAATATCTTAGGTATGGAGTCATCTGAGAGGGAAATATCTCTTACACTCGTACAAGGAGAGTAGATGAGAAGTAAATGCAAATATAAATGATCTTAAAAAGCCTTTTACTCTTGTCAGGATAAATCTTTGACCTTTGGGCACTGCGGAGTCGGCTACGCGGCTTTATCATAAATGTAGCATGAAGTGCTCTGCCACTCTGATTTTTGTATCTTCTTGACCCTGCCACCTGTACCTGCTGATGCTGCTGTTGATGCCGAGTACCTGTGCCGAGTTGGCTCAGTGCCTTTATGCTTGCTGTCATGGCTTTGTCCACCTGTAGATGCAATATGGACTGTATTGCTGAAAAAAGATTTAATTCTTCAGCTTTGGTTCAAAAGTAGCTTTATTAAGTCCTGCCATGTGTCTTGAGGGGGAAGCTGATGCCTCAAAATTGACCCTAAGGTCTCATCAGCTTCTGTGTACTTATAGAAATGAGGAGGCTCATCAAACAGATGTGTTACTTCATTTTTAATAAAAAACAAATTATCTAATTTTTCAAAAAGAGCCTGTCCTGTTATTGGGCCTGCTGAAGATGGCCCAGGAGCCTCAGCAATCTGAATTGCTGCAAAACTGCTTACCCTTTTGATGTATTTCTCATGAGAGAGAAGCTTCCCTGATTCTAGCAAGTTGGGAAGCCCTCTGTCTTGTAGGGCTGCGAACCTATTCTGAAACTTATTTATGTCTGCCTGTATATCCTGGATTTTCCTGTCCAGGGTCTGGATTAGGTTCTTCATTGTTGTGGTTTTTTTGATTAGGGAAATGGTTTCAGTTCTATTAGCAATTCCCATTTTTATCAGCTGAGAACCAGTTCTATAGTTAAGGATTTCAATCATCCTGGGGGCAAGGTCTGCCATGTTGCCTAGAGAATTTCTTGCTCTGTGCAGTTCTTTTCTTGCCCTGCCAATGAGTCCTATTTGTTCATATATAGCATCAATGTACTCCCACTGGTTAGTGATTGATTGTCCAATGGCAGTCCAAATCACTTGCTTGATCTCTGTTGTCACTTTCTCAAAATTGAGCTGCTTTTCCAGCTCTGCAATTGTCTTTTTTAGGGCTTTTACTTCCCTCTCCCTCTCAGCCACATTTTGCTTAGACTTATCATATTTCTCATTTATCTTGGCTAAGCTGTCCTTGGCTTGATTAAGCTCTGTCATTTGAGCCTCTAGCACCTGGAGTTCTTGCCTTAGTTTTTGCATATCCAGGCTCTCGGCCTGCTCTGTTGGTGGTGCTGTGGTGGCTGGCTCTGTTGTAGTTGGAGCTGTTTCTGATGCCTGTTGCTTTGGAGGGATGTCCTCTTTAGGGGTCTCCTCGAGGTCTATTGTCTCGGTGGGTGGTTTGGCAGACTGCCCTTGTTCTCTCCTCTGTAGAGCTGCTTCTAGGATAGTCTCTGTATCCTGCAGCTTTTGTTGGGTGTCAATCAGTTCCTTATATAAGGTCATTAGCAGTGCAGTGACATCCTTTTCTCGTCTCTGTTGGGCAACTTCATCTGTTTGGGGATGTAGAGTTGGTGGGATCTTCATTTTCTTCTTGATTGCAGCTACATCTGCATCCCTTAGTTTAAGGACCTCCTGTATGGCCTTAACATCATTGGGATCATGCCCAAACTCTATAATTATTTCTTCCAATGCCTTGATTCTATTATCTTTGGCTTGAGAGGATGCCCTCTCCAACTCAAGCTGAGCTGCAGTGTTGTTCAAATTGTTTTGCAGCCTATAATTGATCAAGGTCTTATCTGCCAAAGTGGCATAGACCATCTCACCCGTCTGCTTGTGGAGCTCGATCTGGTCCATGGGGTGGATGTCCTTTGCAAGGAATTCTAAGTTTGTCCTTATATAATTAGCAGCTGTTTGAGGTTGCTGTACTGGAGGGGCAAAATGGCTCATTGTCATCTTGCCTTCCTGCACATCAAAGGCAGCCATTAGTCTTTGTTGGTTTGGACGAGCCATATTCAATAAATGATTATAGAGCTTAATTTTGATTGGCTCACTTCTCCTCTTAGCATCCTTGAACTGCTCCTTTATGCTTGCAGCTGCACTTTTTTCTTGTCCTGAGGAGCTGACCTCCCCAAGTGCTGCCCTATCTTGCTCTTGATGCAATGAGCTGGCAGAGGTCTCAAGGCTTTGCATTTCTTCTTCTGAGAATGGATTGAGCCTCTGCCTTTTATCAGGACCTTCTGTGAGAGGGGTGTCCCTCTCCCTTTTCCTGTTGGTGTCCTCCCTCTGAGGGGTTTGGAGGACAGAAGAGTCCACCCTAGAGTCCTGTCTAGGAGGCGCCATGCTGGTTGTCTTCTCTTTGGTGGCTGCCTGGTCTTCTCCTTTTTGTGTCTCCTGATCCTGTTGATCAGTTTGCTGCTGCTGATGGCCCTGTTGGCCCTCTTTTTCCTGTTGGCCCTCGGTTTCCTGCATTTCTATGTCCTTTCCCTTGCTTTGATCTTGAGCTGAGGTCTGTGCTGCCTTTTGAAATGTTGCAGATGAGGAGGCTGGTGCTGTTATGTGAGAGCTTGTTAGAGCAGGCACCTGAGAAGGACATTCCAAGTCAGCCATTTTCAATAAATGTCTCCTAGCCCTCTCAACTATCTCTTCTTGAGACACAAGCTCTATCAAGGTGTTTTTCTTCCATTTTGGCTGGTTTGCATGTCTTGATACGAGGAGCATGCTATCATGCTCGTAGTTGGAGAGTTTGTATTTTAGTCTCCTCTTGGATATAAAGCCATTGGGATCATATGGTTTCCAAAGGAAGCTTTGTGTTAGGCCAAGGCCTTCCAACATCCTATCTGCCTCCTTCCATCCTTCTCTTTTGTTTAAAACCAAATGACCAAGCTGGTTTTTAACTTAGAGTTGTGCCTTCTTGCCCTTCCCTGCAAAGTGGATTTGGTCGGCATTGCCGAATTGTCTGAAGTATTCCAGGGCAAAGAGCCTCATGGGCACAAACCTGGGCAGCCTGAAAAGTCGCAGCTCACATCCATATATTCTAATCACTATGTGATGCTGGTAGAAATACCAGTCTCCTATGCCATAGGCAGTGGATAGTTGCAGTATCCTCTGCATTTCATCAGTGAGTCTTGGAGGAGGTTCTGTCATGAACAGAGACAGGGCCGGATGGATGAACAAATCTATGAACTCATAGTATGTATAGGGTGAGTATGCTTGGACATGGAAGATTGAGCTCCAGTACACCACTGATCTTGGGTTTCCTGCAACATCATTTCTCTTAATCTCAAAAGAGAATTTCTCATGTTGGTAATAGAGAATAAGGTGATAAATGTATGAAGTGTATCTGAACACTCTCTCCCTGGACAAGTGCAAGAATTGCTCATGAATCTTGTCAGAAATGTATGTGGCATAGTCATAGCAGATGGGGGCCTTACCAGGAGAAAACATTGTCATCATGACTAGCACAGTTTCCTCTATGAATTCCATT
>APFE030875562.1:0-92235 GCA_000404065.3 Pinus taeda
AATTATTAATTAATTCACTAATTATTAACTCATAAATCAACTGAAGAATACATCAGTTAACTCAGTGCATGGACAGTTCAGTGGAGACAAGTGTTAGAGGTGAGTGAAAGGGAAAGATAGCTATCAGTTGTGACTATAGTTGTGCATGTGATTTGCACAATCAGTGGATTGATATTGCCAATGAGGATTGCATAGTTTTACACAAGGGAAATATGATTTTGTATCAGCCATTCTCATCTATTCTCATGCTGGTATTGCGCAGTGGAGGCAGGCAGGAAACAGAGGAGATTTGAACCTGTGATTGATTCAGATCTGAGCTAGTTTGGGTGTAACAGGTGGAGATAGTACTGAGTACTTGTGAGGAGTATTGTAATATGTATTGTTACATGTTCTCAATCAATATAAGATACAGATAGTTGTGGGTTTTCAGCTATATGCTTTCCCTAGTACATACTGTGTTGATATGTGTGATTGATGTTTTAATTCTACAAATTGATGATCAACGTAGAGGAGGTTATGTATTATGCATGATTCCGCAAATAGTGTATAATTAGGATAATCTATGTGAATAAGTGTCATATTATTCAAAATTTATACAAGAGAGAGGTAGAGACATTGTCTCCTGCCAAGCAGCGAGGTGAAAGTTCACCAATGCAAGCAAAGAAGAGGGTCGTTGAAAACACTCCACCCGTGGCAAAGAAGAGGAAGACCAGAACCTCAGTGAGCAGGAAGACTATCACCCAAGGGACAAACCAGTCGAGTTCTCTGATCATGATTAATGAATCACCCCAAGTTTCCCCCACAGTTCAGAATCCCTTAGTGCTTGCAGATGCAGTGGCAGACAATGTGGAAGATGAGGAGAATGCAGAAGACAACGTTTTGTTGTCAACATTTTTCAACAGGTTAAGGAGTGGAAGGACGACAATGAAGACTGGTGAATTCCAAGCAGAGGAGGATGAAGGGGAATAGCATGCAAAGGCCCTTGATAATTTCAGTGAACCAGAAGTAGAGACCCTCAATGATTTCAAGGAGCGGGGTATTGAAGACCTTGTAGTTTTAGAAGGTCAAGGTATTGAAGACCTTGCATGTTAGAAGGTCAGGGTATTGAAGACCCTGTGGTGTTATAAGGTTAGGGTATTGAAGACCCTATGATGCTATAAGGATAGGGTACTAAAGCCCCTATAGTTGTAGAAGAACGGGGAACCAAAAACCTACTAATTTGGGAAGACAAGGTGCTGAATACCCTGAGAAACTGGAAGAACAAGGTGTTAAAAGCCATGAAGAATTGAGTGCACAAGGTACTAAAACCCTTGGCACAGAGATTCGTGAGGGCATCAAAACCCTCAGTGACGATAAAACCCCAAGTATAGAAACCCTCAACAACGTCATAAGGCAGCCATTCGACAAGCTTGACCTTAGTGATGATGGGACTTTTTTCGAGTCCGTGGGAGGGAAGGCATTAACACCCGAAGATCTTAACACAACACCCTCTACTCTCTTACTCAATAGTAGAATAGTAGATCTGGAGCAACAAGTCCATGACTTGCAGGCTTTTAACCAGGTCATGAAAGAGCAGAGTTGGCAAAAGCAGAGCGAGATGGAGTTACTTGTAGAAGTAAAGAGGCAGAAGTAGTAAGTAAAGGTATGGAAGTATTGGGCTTCCAAATGCTATAAACACCTCAAGAAGGTGACCAAGTAGCTGTGAAAAGTTCAAGACAAGAAGCCGAAGATATTGAAAGCAGGAATAAACATTGAAGTTCAGGACTGAGGAGCTGGCCATTCATTTTTGAGGATTTTTTGTGGAAGGTAAAACGTTGTGTGAGGACACACAACAGCTTAGGGATGGGAGGATGTTGGTATCCCAAATTCCCCTATTTTCTACCCCATTTCCATAAATATCAACCTCTATTTTACCTCAATAAATACCCTTCGTTCCTGCACTAGTCCAAGATAGTTACCCATTCCTGCACTTTCTCATATTTTACATTAAGATTTATTACAGCACTTTATTAATCATTTTATATGGATTTCATGCCTATTTACATACCTCTTGTAACCCACATTAATTTCCTAGAGTAATTGTGGAACTTATTATTAATTATGAATGAGTATGACTAGTGCAGGTAGATTCATACACCGCCACAAAGAATGCCCGAGATTTCTGAGAAGCCAAATATTCCACGAGGACAGGTCTCAATCATTGACTATGAGTTTAGTTGTTGACGAACTGAAGAAGGATAACAGGTGGCGCACAATTAGGGAATGTTTTCCAAAGTTAGGTTACAGCCAAGCGAAATACATTTTCATTATAACCATTGACCGAGTTTGTAATTTCGGTTTCTAAGTCTGTTTGGCCGGAAATCCTGAATAAGAAATGTCTGTAATTAGTGAAAATGGCTAGGGCTGAAAGGATTTATAAGATATAGATCATAGGTAGGATTAGCTAGCGAAACATTGATTGTAATTTCATTTTTATGTAATATGGTTATCGCCTCATCTCTGGGGTTGGACTGCTCTGTTATGTATATTTCCCAAATCAAGTAATACAAGAGAACTGCCATAATTTGCATACACAGTGTCTAATTTATCTTGGATGTATATTTGAAGTGCTGAGATTTTTTTTTCCTTAGAAGGGGAACAAGCTGGCTGGCTAGGGCCCAACCAACCCAACTCATTTACCCCTCTCACTTTCGTTAATCAGAAAGATGGTGTGGATATTTCTTTTTGCAGCTATGTGACGTTACAATTTTAATAGTTATTTTTCAAGTTCTTATTTAAATATATGTCGTAGCTAAAGTGTGAAACAGATCTGTGGCTTGAGAGTAGTTGTGTTTACTTTGTTTATGAAATTCCTTTCTCGTTTCCTTTACTCTCAATCTCTTTCTTAATTTTTTTTTTCAATCAGATCATGCATGGAACTCTTTCGTACACTAGTGCATGTGTTTGCCTACACTTTGATCTAGTCATTCGTTTTGCAGTAAACATTGAATCACTTACCTGCATATTATTTCCAGTTATTTTGCAAGTGAATGATTCAGTAACTTAGTAAATGTCTTCAACATTAAAAGTACATCTTTAGGGGATCTGGAAGTTGTTCCATAAAATTATCATGAACATGTTATACTTGCAAAGAACATAAGAATTTTGAGTGGGTTACCAAAGTTAATTAACACAAGAAAAACACTTAGACTACTATTTGATTCCATTGAATTTCTTTTATTTCATGAAGTTTATTTCATTTGCAAGGTTTAATGAATTAAATCATCTTTCCTTTTCATAGATAATTTACTTCATAATTTCATTTATAGTCGCAATTCTTTTTTAGCACATCTTTCAATCCTTTCGAAAGTAATTTGGAAACTAGCTGAAGGAAACTCTGCCTTGGTGCAAGAGCGGTCTCTTGTCACAAAAACAAAGTGCTCTAAGACCTAAGGCTTAGATAACCTTCACTAAGACATAAATCTTCAGTAAGGAAGGTCAAATATACTTTTACACATAGATATTGTACCTGCACTAGTGCAAGTAGATTTCAACAGTGTAAGGACATGTTGTTTGTGTGGAAGGAAGATTAGGAGGAAGACAGAACTTTGCAAGGGCCCACTTGTCAGACTATTAGCCATCCATCTGAACATTAATATATCATTCCATTACAACATTTAATATAGTTTCCATTGTGTGGAATTTCTTTCCTGGATTTACTTGCAATTTGTCTTTTACATTCCATCACTAGAGTTGCTTTGGTGTCAATTGCCTTTCCGATTATTTTCTATCTGATTATGCAAAGAATTTCCTTTAACAAGTAGGATTAGGAATAGGAAAATTTCATACCATTTCTAGCATTGCCTGTTCTTCATCTCTAAGTTTACGAAACCCTTAGGTTGACAATTAAGTGTTGAGGAGTTTGCTCAAGTGTAATTCCTGCACCCAACAACGTAGTTGTTGTCATAAAATATCATATAACTAGCATAATAGGAACATAAATACAATAAACATATTAGCCATAAAAATCCACATAAACATTAATACATTTTCACATGGAAATCAAGGGAATTAATTTCTCATTAATGAATGTGATGAACCAACCAGAGATGGGACTACCACGTTCAACTTGACCATAGAATGGATGAGCCAAATCTCTCTTCAACCATTCACCCCCATGCCATATTCCAAGCATGAATGTGGGACTCAAACCAAAAAAACTCAACCAAGGCATACCGAGGCTAAACCACCTCACGCTCATCAATAGAAACTAGGCTTTACTATATTCCATCCCAGATCACTAGGCCAACACAAAGAACACATCATAATAGGTTTTACCGTGATTTCCGCCTGATCAGTAGGCCAAACAAGGATGGATGCCACTAGATTTCTCCACCTACACCATGAGGAATTTTCTTGTCTCCTAGTCTCTCAAGATTTACCACAATCCAAACTTGGATCACTAGGCCCTAAACTGAGACCCATGCTTAAGGCTTTACCGCATATCCCAAACCTAGGATTACTAGGCCCAACGGAGAGAAAACCACCTCTAGGCTTTATCGTATATCTTGCCATTCACTAGCAAGGATTCCTAGGCTATCCGAGGCAACACAAAATTCGGCTTTACTGCAACCCACAGTATGGTTTAGGGGTTAATAGGCCATGTGTTCTATCATTTCGTAGATCCACCTCACTCAGCTTCAAATCCATCTAGAAATCCATCTCAACCATAAATGAGAACCCCATCACACCATGGCTATCCAGAAATGGAAAGGCTAGGATAAAAACATTGTCACAACTGGAAAAACCCATGCCATGATAGAAAAGAACCACATGCAATACCATGCATGCTAGATCTAGCAAGGAAACTACACATGCAAGTCAATACCTGTTGAGGGATCTGCTCCCCTAGGGCTTTTGGGTGGAAACCCTAGCAAGCTGAAAGTTGTCTATACAGAGAAGCACGCATTCACACAGACATTATGCTATTAAAAGTAAATTCTATAGCAAGAGGGGCATACCTCAGGTCCTACGTTAGAGAAGTTCCTCAAGGGTCCAAACCCTTCTTCAAGTCCCTTTCGCACCTTTGTCCTATAAAACAACCAATTCCAAGAATACAACAGTATATGGACAAAGACTTATAAAGAAATCATCTTTATGTTATAAAATAAGGTAGTTAGTTATGAACTTTAAACAACCATTCACATATGAATTAAAACATGAACATCATAAACATAAAGAAGAAGCATATCAGGAACCAAGACATGTTTCTTTATTATAGACAAATAGAATGTACAAAATGAGTAATTTCACCTGAGTAACCTTTCGCAGGCTCCAAGCAAAGCTTCCTTCCGGATCTATCCAGCCTCAAGCCTTTAGCATATCTCCTTCCAAGACTCACTCCATGATGCCATAACTAGTGGAAGAACATCAACACACAAGGAAACAAGAGTTTCCTGCATAAATGGGGGAAGTGTAGAAGGCACAAGGGTCTTCAGACCTGGTCAGGGGAAAAATCTTAGTATAATAACCTTTCTCTCTCTTCTCTCCTCCCTTAGGCCTTTCCTTTGAGGTCTTTTTATACCTCTCCCAAAGTAGTTTTTTAGTTGGGAGTTGGTTGGGAATAGTTGGGCCGCGGGCACTAACAGGTGAACAACAGGTAAAACCCACGATCTCCGCCCAAAAATAAGGAGTTTTATATTTTTTAAAGTGTTTTAATACATATACGTGGGTTGGGTATATGCCTACCTGCGTATACACATTTTTAACTCAGGGCAATGTCGCGTACAAGGAATTAAACATTGTTTTTTAAATTTGAGACCATGTCTAGAAGGAGGGGTTGCCCTAGGCCATGAGTGCAACATCACAAACCATAATAGTGAGATTTGGAGCTATAAAAGATGCCCCCTAATATATGAGGTCAGAAGGGGTACATGATGGCCGAAATGTATTAAGAAAGTACATGGAAAGAAAATCTGCCAAAAACCGAGGAGTACTTCACCAGAATTCAGCCTGCCAAGCCACAAAAGGAAATCAGAAAGAAACACTATCTGAGGCGGGAATACCCATGCTCAGAGAAAGCAAAGCATGTCCACATATCAAGTACAAGCGGATCCACTAAGTATACAAGAATAAATGACTGGAAAATACATAATGGATCATCTGATCATGATTGAACAAGTACATGTCTGAATATCACATATAAAACTGTCAATGATGTTGAAAGATACAATGGATCACTGATATCAAAGACTGATCCCCAAAAGGTACCAACTGAACACGATGGAAAAGGATGGTACTACACTTCAAACTCAAGTGCTAGCATATAGAATATCGCCATGACTAACTACAACATATAAGGTGGAGTGGTATCAACTAGCAACAACAGGAGCAACTGTCAAGTGAACCAATGAATGCTGATACAACCTGAGGTCTTCACCAACCGCCGTGGTACATTTCTACACCATGGGAATAAATGATCTGAAGTCGACCATGTGAGAATATTCATTTTGATTACCAGTCAGTTGATGTATACTGTTAACAAACGCGAGACTACTCACCGATAATGATAATGAGCGTCAAGGTACCCAGTACAATCCAACAAGTGCGAATAGATGAGCTGGAGTCGAACACCTGTAAGAATCTATCGATCAGGAGAGAATGATGGTTTCCCACTGTCGATAGCAAAGGATCTACCACTGATGATTGCAAACCCCAAGGTACTGCCAAATGGACTCTAGATCTTTGCCCCAGAGCAATGAGTTGGAGTCGATAGGGAAAGATCTGCTAGAAGGAAGGCATTAAGGCATCCTTCATCAATCTAGCGCTAGTGTAACCTGTAGGCCAATAATGTGGAAGGAATCGGATGAAAGAGATGTAGTAACCCAACTGAAGTACGTTTCTGGTGTACACAAGATGTGGCTAGCGCATGGCATAAACCCTCTGAACCAACCAATAATGAAAGTCGACACAGAGGCGAGGTATCCACCAATAGGGTCAAATGGAAACCAAGGTACTACATGAATCCCAATATGTGATAATGTAAGCTGACGTCGAACACAAGGGAAACCATTCAGTCAAAGACCCATGATACTAATCGATGGTGAGCACAAGGTAACCTATCAATAATGAAAATAGGGCTAGGGTGCAGCTCTAGGTCTGTCCTCAGAGCAAGATGTCGTCGTCGATAAGGACAAGACCCGCCAACAAGAAGTCAATGGAGACCTTCTCAAATTGGCACGAGTAAAGGACCAATATAACTGATGTGATAATCAACATAACACTGACAACTAGGATGGCCGACTGAAAAATGAGTCAAGAGACACCCCAGAGAGGCTGACTCAGGCTAACTTCCCTTGAACAAAAGCACGACTCAATGTGATTATATGGCAGCATATGATGAATCTGTATAAGTTTGTCATGCAGGAGGCACGAACGAACCCTTCATATGATTGGAAGAGATAACCAATCGGGGGAGAACTGAATCAATAACAATGTTATGACGTACCTAAGTCAAGCTAAATCCCACCCACACGGAGGAGACTTTTTTTTAGTGCTTTTTTCAAGGGTGACATGACTGACTCTAGCTGCCAATAATAAATGGAAATACTGTCCCGTTCCCGCTCTTTTTGGAATATTTAATTTTTTTGTCTTTTTCTGTTAAGCTCGAAAAAGAATAAAAGAATGCTATGGTATAGTGGAAAGAACGAGTGTCGATGAAACAGATGATCTAGTTCCTGGGAATGGAACATTCCTTTGCTCAATGTAGGGAGGCGAAAACTGGTCAGTGACACTCAAAGGTGTGTTCCTTCCACGGGTCAAGGTGTGTCAAGTTGCAAAAGTCAAAGGTATGCAAGGTTTATTTTGCAGTCGTCATGGTCAAAAGTTGGCTTAAACATGAGTCCAAGTGAAGCCGGCTCTAGGCCAAAAGGCGCAAATGGTCAACATGCAATGCAGTAGTACAACTCAACACAAAGGAGCCTCTAAGGTATAAGGCCAGAACAAAGCGAAGAAGCTAAGGGGAATGAGTCTTCAACGCATAAGTCATGGTGAGACTACAGAGGACTCCCAAGCCTACGTAAATTAGAGTAGCATGGGCAACAAATGTCAGTGAGGTGCTAACTACGATGCCCATGTAAAGGATGGCTCTACCATCGTGTCACGATTTTAAAAATTGGTGAGTGAATATAGCTTACGAACCATAACACGATGGGATCGACCCTATGGCAGATGTATCAACAGATGGAGGCTAGTATGCATAATGCAATGGAAAAATGATGCCCCTAACCTATATGCCAGTGAGAAAACGATACCTGCCATGACGGGTTAGCAGTCATGGAACCGTCTCGAAACAGTCGAAAACATCCAAAATGTCCTGTAAAACAAACCATTCTCGACATTCCAAGCTCCCAAGTTAAAAGTCACATGAGGCCAAACAAAATGAAATTTTGGAAAAAAATTTCATTTTCAAAACCTATAAAAGGGATTTTGGACTCACCATTTTTACCAATTGAGTTGGAGAGAAAAAATTTGGAGCCAAAGGAGCAAATTTCCCATGTGCCAAATTCGACCATTCAAATTCTTCAAAATCTTCCAAGTAACTCTTATACTTAGCTTGGAATTCATTGTGACTAGTTTTATGATTTTTCATTGATGTTTCACCATTGAACTTTTGTTCAAAATTTCACCGCGGCGTATACGCGGGTTGGTAATATGAAACCCGCGTACACGCAGGCCCTATACACGACTGTGTGTACAGTAACCCGAGTATACAATGTGAACCAATTTTAATCAAAAACTAACGGTTGAAACTCAATTTTTTCTCAAGATGTTGATCACAGGCGTGAAAGAGAACAAGCAGCAGTGGATAATGAAGTTATGAATGATCCTCAAGCCTTGGATGCTTTACGGGGATGCGGCTTGCTCAAATTCTTCAAACTGTCGAACATGAAAGCCAATGTACGACTGCTTGAAATGTTCATTGACTATTGGGACGTTGAGGAGGAATCCTTCATGATTGATCAAATGCCACTCAGAGTAGAAGTGGAGGATATTTATTTTATCATGGGCCTTTCCCAAAGGGGAGAGGTAGTACAGTCCCGGGGCAGGACACGAAGCAGCCTCACTATAGAGGACTACGTACAGATATACTGCCCAGGACATCCAAAGAAAGTTGGGAGCCAGATCTCTATTGCACATGTGGCAAGTTTATCGTTGATGATCATCCTGTTCACCATAGCTCGAGTGAATGGATCGTCCTCTCTGCATTAGGCATCACGGCTCACCATGAGCGTGGCAGTTGATTGTCTCACTACTGCGTTTGACTAGTGTACTCCTCTTCGGGTCAGCATGAAGAGCCAACTCACTTCTATTAAGAGGGGACAAACCAAGAAATTTGGCTACGGGACTATCTTGTGCACTTTCTTCTTCGAGAGGATTCCCGCACTCCGCCCCAGGGTAGCAGTTTCCATTAGCACCCCACGCGATCCACACATGGGCCAGTGGGCTGATCTGATGAAATGTCTGGGGGGTGGGGAGGTTCCTAGGACTGCTTTCGATGATGACTTCTTCACCTGGTGGGATCAGCAGATCATCGCCATAGATGACTACCCCTATGCTGGGCTGGATTTCCGAGGAGATCCTAACCTAGCATTACCGCCAAACGCAGCATGGGGTGAGATTGGTAAGACTTTTTTGATTTTATGATTTTTTTGGATTTTTCAAATATAATGATGCATTTTGAAAAATATTTTTGATGAGATTCAAATGACTAATATAAAGAGAATTATCCAGATATTGGGCCAGTACGACCAGATGGACTCCCGCGGCATAGACAACGCGGCCGAGGAGCCGAAGAGGCGGCTACTGAGACAGAACGGACTCTACACAACATCCAGTGACACTTGACGAGACTGAGCTGTCGAGTACCGATGGTTGTTATAGAGGACCTTCTTGAGGATATGCAACGTCATGTGGTTGGCATGCCACATGACTGGGTTCGCACTTTTCAGCATGTAGCCAATGCGATATTTACCTACTTGGCCGCTCATCCTGAGCCAGGGCATTAGATATGCTGGACATGATTATGGGCATTTGAGTCCCAATTTTGTATATTTTTGGACAACATATGTACACTCGAGATGCTTTTATATATATATATATATATAGATATATATATATATATATAATATTATTATATAATATATAGATGATATATATATATATATATAGTGATAGAATCATCTAACCAATTATGGGATCTTGGAATGTGCAAATAATTAATATAAACAAATGATATTTGCAACAACCTCACCCTTAAATACTGGCAATATAAACATGGATCCCTTATCCGATAAATGTTGTTTAATTGAGACACTATCAATTGAGAATCGAGATAAACTACCAATGGGTCAATCTCATAAGAGATTGCCTCGGATAGTAAATTAATAATGGAAGTATACTCAGCCATATTATTTGAAGCAGGATCAATGCATACGCCTCTTGATACCATCAATTGACCAGTTGGATAATAGAGTACCCAAGCTGTGGAAGTGAGATTCCGAGTGTGCTGACTAGCACCATCGGCGAACCCAAAATAGACCAAGTCATCCATCAACACTTGCAACAGTAGACCAAAAAGTGTTGACATCAAAAAACTATCGATGATATATGTACAAATATACATAATATACAAAGAAACCAATGCCTAACTCCTACTTAAGCAAAGTACTTCTTTAGGTAGAGCCCGTTTCGGGGCTCTGCTAGCTTGTTTCCCTCAAAATCGATTAACTCATATGACCCTTTTTCTAAAACTCGTTTAATAATGAAAGGACTGTACCACATAGGCTTAAACTTGCCTGCCCCCAAGGTGTCTTTATCTTGGTCATACACCAAGACAAGGTCACCTTCAGAAAAGATTCGAGGACGGACCGATTTATCATACTGTGTTTTGACCCTTTTCTTATGAGCCTCATTCATCGTGGTGGCATCTCGACACTGCCCATCAAGATGTTCCAAGTGAAGGAGGCGCTCTTCGAGACTCGAAGTCTCTGGAAGGAGCTCTACAGCTAACTTGAGAGATGGAATTTCACATTCGATCAGAAAGATAGATTCCATCCCGTAAACCAATTGAAAAGGCGTAAAACCAGTAGCAGTCTTTACGGAGGTCCGGTATGCCCAAAGAGCCGAATACAACATAACGTGCCAATTGGACCGATTTTTGTCAATTGTCCGTTGGAGTACCGTGTTAAGAGTTTTATTAACTGCCTCGACCTGTCCATTGGCCTGAGGATAATAAGGAGATGAATTCTCTTTACGGAAACCTAATTTAAGAGCCAATTCAGACATCAGTTGATTCTGCAAGTGTCTGCCATGATCAGTGACAATCTCTCTCAGGACACCGAATCTTGAGATAACCTGATTGAAAAGAAACAAAGTTTCCGTGTCACTATCATTTTTATAAGTGGGCATGGCCTCGGCCCACTTCCTAGAGTAGTCTACAGCCACAATAATATACTTGTGATTCGCCGCTGAAGGCAGATTACAAGTTGTAAAATCAATACCCCACTTAGTAAAAGGACTGACGGTGACAACGGGAAAAATAGGAGCTGGTTGAGCACGCATCTTTTGAGTAAAGATCTGACAAGGGTGACAACGTTTGACTGCTTCCACATAGTCTTTAAAAAGTGAAGGCCAAAAATAGCCAGCACGTAAGATGCGCTGGGTTGTAGCAAGCCCCGATAGATGACCACCACAAGCTCCACTGTGGCAATCATTAAGCACTGACTCTGCTTCCTCCAAGGTTAAACAGCGCCGAAGGATTGAATCAACCCCTCAACGGTATAAGGTATCACCAATGATAACATAATTTTTAGCCAGGTGACGTAATTTACGACGTTCATCCTTGGAGAAAGTAGAGGGAAAATTCGAAGTCTGGAGATAGACAATGATATCTCCATACCAAGGGTCGAGTGAAGAGATGAGGAATAAATGTTCGTCGGGAAAACTTTCCTCATAAACAGTATCCTCTCCACAAGGCAGCTCAAAAATTAGCTCAGCGAAAACCATGGATTTCTTAGACTTGGTAGACAAGAACTCGAGATCAAATTCTTGAAAAATGACTATCCATATATTATATTTGCCCCCAATCACTCGCCTACTGAGGAAAAATTGAAATGGATTGACCGCCACTAAGACGAAAGTTTTTCGTAGCAGGATATAATGACAGAGCCGCTGGATAGCATGGACGACTGCCAAGGCCAACTTTTGAACCGGAGAATAGCGAACTTCAGGACCTATTAAGCCTCGGCTCAAATAATAAATCACATGCTCGGTGAGAGCATCGTCCTCCTGAACAAGAACCATACCAATGGTTGATTCTGCTGCAGTGAGATATAAAAGGAAGTCTCTCCCATAATCTGGTGGACTCAAAAGTGGGGCAGAGACTAGTGCCTTTTTCAAAGCATCAAACGATCATTGCGCAAAGTTGTCCCATACAAATGGAACTCCTTTCCGTAGCAAACACATGAACCCTTTAGTGATCTCGGCATAGTTCTATAAACCATCTTAAGAAATTAGCCTTCCTTGAAGACTTTGAAGTTGCGGAATTGAGGATGGGGGAGGCAACTGGACTATTTCCTCCACCTTGAAGGGATCAACCCTAATCCCTTCATTTGACATAATGAACCCTAACAACCGATCAGTTGTAACCGCAAAAATGCACTTATTGGGATTCAACTGGATTTTATAAAAATGACATCGCTCAAAAATCATTCGAAGGTGACTGGGGTGATCAGTTCTCTTTCGAGAACGAGCAGCGAGATCGTCCAAGTACACTTCGATGATATGTTTGATGTCATGGAAAGCATATGACATGGCCTGCTGGAAAGTAGCTCCAGCATTTTTGAGACCAAACGACATCTTTCTATATGCAAAGGTACCCCAGGGGCATATAAAAGTTGTCTTATGTTGATCTTCAGGACGGATAGAAATTTGATTATAACCAGAAAAACCGTCCATGAAGGAAAAAATCTCATTACCCGCACACTCGTCAATAATCTGATCAATGAATGGCATGGGGTAATTATCTTTTGGACAAGCCTTGTTTAAGTCCCTAAAGTTGATGCATACTCGGATTGTTCATTTCTTTTTATCTACAGGGACTGGATTAGAAACCCAATTGGTAAGAGGAACAGGGTATATGAAACCTGCCTTGAGCAGCTTCTCGACTTCGGCTTTAATCGTTGCTGCTTTCCTAGGATTAACCAGTCGAAGCCTTTGATGAACCAGCTTGGAATTTTCATACATCTTGATCTCATGCTGAACTATAGAAGGATCAATGCCAGGCATTTCCTCATAAGGCCAAGAAAATACATCTCGAAATTCCTTGAAAAGGTCGGTGGAAATTTGAACTTCTTCAGGGGAACATTCAATTCTGATGAAGAGATTCTCGATCACGTTAGGGTCCCTAGAGATGTTTATAGATATTGTTTCTGAAATCACCGACATATTACCTTCGGTACAAAAGTGTGCCGGAGCCAAAGGATTTGATATCTTACAAACATCACTAGTGAATAGCTCGGAGAACCTAGATTCCATTACCTGTAATGGAGGAAGGAAATATGAATGATTTTGTAAGTCTTCCCAAGGTCGATCTACACCCATAATTACTTCGAGGATTGCTTCTTAAGAAGGTAAAACCGTATCTAAGTAGTCCAAGGTGGAAGTGGAATCAAGGGCCCAAGCCAGGGCCACATCACCCTCAAACTCCTCTTCGGAAAAAGGAGTGGAGTGGTTGTCTGCTGAGTTGATGATAGACTGATATCTAAGCTCAGTCGTAGACATAGGGAATGCCATTCCATTGACTTGTCCTTCAGCTAATGTGGTCATAGGTGAAGGCAAGGTCCAAGGGTTCGAAAAATAATGAGTTCGGAAGAACCCTTCTCAAGGGGACACCTTAGATGATGAAACGACATTGATCCGAGCGATAAGAGAGGGAAAATCAAAAGTACCCATCAATGAGGAATACATCCCAACTCCTAGATTCGCAGTAGGCAGACAAGGGTTATCCACTAAAAGAACAGTAGAGTCAGAGCTTCTCGAGGATCAACTAGAAAATAATCCAATTGATCAACCTTAACGATTTTCCCCTCATAAGGAAAGCAAATGACACAAAACAGAGTCGAAACAAAGACATCCATTTCGTATACCCAGTTCCTTCCTAAGAGGAGATTATAGTCTAGGTTAGCATCTACGACCTCTAATTCAATATTAACAACCCTCCCCCCAACACATATAGAAAAGGCCAAGAGAATCACATGCGGCTTATGAGAATGCCAATCAAACACAGTCAAGACGGTAGGTGAAGGAACAGCCGAAGGAGATCCAATGGCCTTCCAACATGACATCGACATGACGCACGTGGAAGCTCCTTCATCAATAATGGTGTGAAAAATGTTAATCTTTTGGTATGTAGACTTTATCTGAAAAGCCATGTGATGAGGGAGTCGCATTTTGACATTTAACATGTCAAAAGTGAGCACTAAAGAGTTAGTTGGATCAACCACCCCAATTGCCGAGAGTAAAGCACTTCGTTGCGTTGGACACAACTGGAGAACCTCTAAAGCGGACATGGCGCATGGACTCTGGGCCAGATCCTCCACAATGGAATAATTCTGGGCAGCCCTAGTGTTAGGATTAATAGTCACATGTTTAGCGGAACCTTTCGGTATCCGTGGTATAGTCTCAATAGCGGGTCACTCAATATGAAGGTTGGTATTCCCCGGAGTGGGTTTTTCCTTGGAAGTTTCGGCTTCACCATAATCACGTGACCGAGTAGCCACATGGACATTAGAACCCATCATGAAAATGTTTGATGATTTTTCCCCTTCCTAGCTACCCCGTGAGGAGGTACCAGGATTTGAACTCGCGCCAGCAAGCAATTGCTGCCTTTGGGGAAAAGGGTTGGTTAACACAGCTTGAGAAGTAGAAGCTCCTTGCTGCCCTAAAAAGCACTGAGTGTCCTAAATCTTCGGGCAGAGATGAGTTAAATGGTCTCCACTACACAACTTGCATGGAAACTCGACTTTCTTTCTAGACTCATTTCTAC
This sequence comes from Pinus taeda, assembly GCA_000404065.3. Taxonomy (NCBI): domain Eukaryota; kingdom Viridiplantae; phylum Streptophyta; class Pinopsida; order Pinales; family Pinaceae; genus Pinus; species Pinus taeda. Next base: position 15,086 of record APFE030875562.1, read on the forward strand.
CCCCACCAGCATTATTGCCAGCTTTATTTGTGTCAGCCTTCCCATCCTGATTCTTTTTCTTACCTCGTCCTTTCTTTTTACCATTGGAGTTTTTCTTTCCTTTAGGGTTATCAGATTGGATGGCATTAATCGAAGAGGGTCAGAAGACGAAGTAGTAGACATTGTGACTTGGTTGTTAGAAGCAGTTTGCAATGACAACCACTGCAATTGACTCAACAAGTTCACCACATTTGTGTCTACTGATCCAACGATACCATCCCCATGGGGACCTGGCTTTGACTTGGCTATGTCAACCTTAGACCTAGGAGCATCTGGCAAGTATTTTTGTAAGATCCCAGACTGAGAATAGATCAATTCTAATTGTTGGGCCCTAAAAATAGCTTGCTCCTCAGGTTATAAAGATTTCAAAAACCATTCTAGACGGTACTCTGGAGGGATTTCGGCTTTAATGAGCCTTTTCCTCCGTCTCCATTCTTGAATATGATCAGAAATGTGAGTTGTCATGTCCTAATGAAAATTGGCCAGAAGCTCAGTTCCAACATCATAATGGACAGGCAACTGGAAATGATTTAAGAAAATATTAGCTAAGTTGGCGAAAGATGTAAAGCTGCCCCCTGGAAACTCTATATACCATTTGGCCACATTACCAGTCAAGGTGCACTGAAAAAGTCTCAACTTAACTAAATCATCAATAAGGGAGTTCGATGAGAAACACAAATGGAATGTGGTCACATGGTCGCTTGGGCCTTCACCTCTCTTCCCTTCGAATTTTGGAATGTCTGAAGGGAGTTTGGTGGGCTTCTAGGTTTCATCATTTCGAAAGAAGGAATTTGTGTCAACCCCCTTAAGGTAGAGGCAATTCTGAATTTGCCTTCTCCTTCTAGCCTTACTCAACTCCAAAGCTTACAAGGGAAAGAAATTTTTTTGCATAGACTCATCCACAATTATGCTCAACTAACCTAGGGTTTTACTTGACTGTTGAAAAATGGCATTCCATTTTTTTGAGATGAGCTTGCTGATAAAGCTTTTGATGCATTAAAATATCCACTAACCAATGTGCCATTATTGCAACCACCTGATTATCATCGAGATTAATTTCTGTACTTAGATGCATCCAATGCCACCATGGGAATTAGGCCTGGAGTACTTAGATGCCACATGTGATTTACTATTTGAGTAGGAGTGTCACTAAAACCAAGATTAAATATGCACATGTAGAGAAGCTAGGCCTGACAGTTGTGCAAGATGTTCATCGATTCCGTCACTTTGTACTTCTCTGAAAGGAAACTGTCATTCAAAATGCAACCCTATGATGTACATTATCACTAAATAATTTCCAGGGGCAAATACTCCAAGTGGATAGTTGTCTTACAAGAGTTTGATTTGGGATTTGAAAAATCCAAATCAAAGAAATCCTTGATTTTCGCTGAACTATTGTGTAACTTTCCTCCTACTGATATAGAAACTGTAGTAGAAGATTCTTTAGCTGACAAATCTCTCTTTTTTATTAGTATGTCAGATCTGTGTATGGAGACATCATTTATATCTCCAAACACAAACTTTTAGGCCTGAGTTATCCAATACTGATCATCATTGAATCTAATACCAATCCCAACAATACAATATTATTGGTGACACTCTTTACCATTGTGGTGTCGATTCTATATTATGATGTTGTTTGACTTTTAAGAGGCCGAAAAAACATTAAATGATTGCCACTCTAGAGTGTATGGTGGTCACATGTTTGGGTATGATACTGACCAAAAGATATTGTGTGTTGGATATTTTTGGCCATCAATGTTTAAATATTGCATTACTACAATCTGTAAATGCCATAATTACCAAATCTATGATCACAAAATGTGAGCACCTCCAGCTCCTCTTCACCCTATCATAACTGTCAGTCCTTTTTCCAAATGGGGCATCAACTTCGTCACTTGTAACCCTCACTCAGATGGGGGGCATGAGTATATTATCCTTGCAGACGATTACTTTACAAAATGGGCTAAGGTGATGCTTATATATAGAGATGATGATGAAACTGCAACATTTTTCATTTTCAATCACGTGATAGCTTGATTTGGTGTCCCACAAGCTATTGTTACAGACCATGGTAGTCATTTTTGTAACTTTATGATGGTTGAACTATCCGCACAACTTGGCCTTCGCCATGATAGCTCTACTCCAATTATCCACAAGATAATAGTCAAGTCGAATATATCAATAAAGTTTTAACCAATATGATTAAGTGGATAGTTGATATGCATAAAGGAAATTAGCATTCTCTGCTCTTTTCAGCACTATGGGCTTCTTGTACCACTGTGAAAACATCGATCCGTTTCACTCCTTTCCAACTTGTTTATAATTTGGAAGTAGTATTACCCATTGAAAGTGAAATCTCATCCCTAAAACTAGCAACCAAATTATTACCTTCTACCTCAATAGACGAAGAATACTTTATACATTTATCTCATTTAGATGAAAATCACCATGATGCCATATTGGCTAGCAAGGCTCACCAAAAACGTGTCAAAGACCAATATAATCAAAACATTAATCCTTGTTCATATTCAGAAGGTCACCTAGTCTTGGTTTATGATCAAGTTCATGACAAGTTAAGTGCAAGGAAGTTCGAACCCATGTGGCATGGCCCTTACATCATAAAACACGTATTAGCTAAAGGTGCCTATGAGATGGTTCATGATAATGGTATTCCTTTGGGAAATCCCAAAAATGGTCTTGACCTAAAGAAATATTTTGCATAAAATTTTGGTGAATGTTGGCTTGTTGGGGCCTGATCCAGGTTCAAAGGTGATTTAGCCAAACAAATCCTAGTACTACTGGCCCTTTTGGCAATAGTCCGTGGAGCGTGGACTAAGGTCTCACCCGAACTAGTATGGGAGGGTGCTAGAACCATGTTTCCACACCCTGGAGATGTCTGATGGTTTCAAGTGGTTTGCAGTTCGATCCTGCATGCACGTCGCTACGCGCACTTACCTGTTCCTTGCAGCCTGAGGTGCTGCCTTCGCACAACCCTACTCAGGAGTTGAACAGTTCTATTACCAAAGTCCTTACTAGTAATATGATATTAGTTGATTAACTTGGATTATTTGTATGCTTTCAGTCATACTTAACAATATTCACAATTCATACAAGTGCATGCAGTAAAGAAACAATATATTTGCAAATGATATCAAACATGTAATAACTCAGAACATATAGATAGAATTGGTAATAAAACCTTTCTTTATTAATCTCTTCTCTGATTATAGACTCAACTCCACCCTACGCACTTAGTTGTAGGGGTCCGCTCACTTAGCTACAAACTCTACCACGCCTCTATGCACTTAGTTGCAGAGCCTTTTCCTACTCTATGACCCAAGACACACTTCACACTTCGACTTAATCTCTAAGACCTTTCATGCTTATTCTATATTAGATTGGATCTCCCTTTTTACAACTTAGAGCCTCACTCTATTTATATAATCCCATGGTCTGTGAACCATGGGTAGGCCGACCTTACATTCAAAACTAGGGCAGACAACCCTATGACTCTAACATACATTTCACACCAGCAATTCATGAAGCTTTACAACAATATCAACTCAAAAGTTGGGCTTTAAGCCCCAAAACTTGGGCTTTAAGTCCCAAAACATGTCGTGGGGGGATTCCATGCCCAACAAGCCCCTAACACAAGAATCATGACTCACCCTCAAGTCACTTTGTCAACACGGTGATCTTGGCTTGGAGTCCCTCCAATTGTTCTCGAATGGTACTGATGTCCACAGTGCACTGAGCTACTGCTTGTTGAACCTGTTGCATCCATTCTACTAAGACCTCAATGTCCATCGTGCTTCCTTGCATCTGTGCATGCATCTCTTGTATGTGCATGAGCTTTCTTTTGATATTCTCCATGATCATGAAGGCCTCATCAATCCATGGCTGAATGTGTGCTTTGAGAACTACCTCCTTGTGTCGCGTAGCATCCACTTGCTCCTTTAGTGCCTTAGCTTGCTACATCCTCACAAGCCGTTGAGTGAGGAAGACTATTTGCGTAGTTCCTAAGACAATTTTGTATTGCTACTGGAGTTCTCGTGCCTCTGTCTCCAAGCGCTAGATGTTGGGGTCCTCCTGCAAAGTTGTGATGACCTCAAGTGCTTATTCCAACATGCCAATATAGTCTCACACTGCACCCCTAATTTCTTCCAACCCTGCTACGACAGGTCTAGTGCATTGTTCTTTGACTTCCAGGGGAGTGGAAGGCTGTGCCTTCAACCATGGCTTAGCAATCTGAAGATTCAGCTTAGCTAAACCTTTTTCATTTCTTCCCTAGCCCTTGGACTCTAGTTGCCAATTTGTGGATCCGTACTTCTACCGGTAGATCTATTGGGATGGCCAAATCCAGGACACATCGGAAAGCGTCATCTACCATCTGCTCCAAATGTTGATTTTGCAACACCAATTCATCATGTTGCAATGTGAGTTGTTCCATGTTTATCTTCTGTTCACTAAGAACTTGGATCACATGACTCTCCCTAGCCCGCAACTCTGTTGTTATCCCATCCTGTAGTAGATACAATGTCTCTCACGTAAGGGCAGCCAAATTAAGGCCAAGGTATTTCAACATGTTAACCGAAAATCTATCAGTCACATTCACTGTGACTAGGGCCCCTTCCAGCAACACTACCATGTTTTCCATTCATGCACGTAGTATCTGCTCTGCTGCTGAGGATCTTGCTGCAAGGTGGGTAGAAAGCATACCCACCTAAAGGGGACACACCTATAACTCTTGCAACTACACCTTGAGGGCCCCCAACATAGTTTGGTGCTCCTGCATAAAATCATGAAGTGCTTCATTAGTGACATCGCAGACCATCTCATCGATGTCATGGAGATCACCTTCGGTTAAGGTGATCAGGTCAATGGCCAAATTCGAGGCCTTGGTCTTCTTCCTTGGCCCCACTCTCTCTGTGATGCATGGGTGCTTTGACTGTGTTGATGTGACCCTTGGGTCCACACTTCCTTCTGCTATTTCTACTTCCTCTCCCTCCTACCCCTGTGAGGACGTTGCTTGGTCCTCATCTGCCTTTGTTTTTGCTTCCTCTACCACCTGTACTGCTGCTGCGACCTTTTGTGTCACTTCCCATGCTCCGTTTTCCTTAGCTGCTATTGTTTCTTGCCACCATTTTTCAGCCAATTGTGTGATGTGCAGCTTGGCATCGTTGTTCTTCTTCTGCACTACTACCTTCTCAAGTTCTTCCAGTTCTGGGGTGTGCCATTTCCGGAGGCCATGTCTCCAAGAAAGTGAAGATGGCGTCATAGGTGGCTATAAATAGGAGCTTCATCCACTACTTCATTGTATCCTTACACACCCTGATGTATACATTATGCATGTTGGTTTTGAACTCTGCAAAACTTTGCAAACTATTGTACACCGTAGGTGACAGGTGCAGCCTCTGATTGATCCACATTTGGATGCTCATCTCCATGAGCACCCAAAAAATTTTGGTGTCAGGAATCCACTTGGCGTCCTTTGTGGCCTAGAGCGAATCATACTTCCCAGCCTCTGGTAAGTCTATGTCAATGCTGGCTAATTTACTGTCCTTCGACATTTCCCTTGCTACGAGCATTATGGATAAGAAAAACCACGCATAGTGGAAGGTTTTACCCTATTCTTGGGGTTCGGGATAGTTATGCAAAAATTCCTTGTAGAGGAATTCAGACCAGTTGAACTAGACCACCTCCACACACTACTCGGCCAATGCGACCATTGGCACTGGTACCTCATCGGCGCAGCACTTCCTCATAACTTTGTTGGCCAAGAGTTGGGTTGCTACATGTACCCCTTTGTCCTTGATGTTGGAGATGGCATAGCCCCTCTTCTTCTTCTCTAGCTTGTACTTTGTCTTCATGGCTTCTGTAAGGGCCAAATCACTGCCCTTTCCTTCGGCAATGGTTACGGGGTACTTTCCTTTACAGGGGAGCTGAGAAATATAGTGAATGAAGTCTACCATGATGGGGATAGTCTCCTCCAGCCATAATACCCATCATCCACCAGGAAAAGCAGCTGCCTAATGATGAAAATGGTGATGGGCACACGGTGGAAATGCAATATCCATAGTAATTGTAGCAACGTGGCCTTTTCCACACTGTGCAACGATTTCCACAACTCTAATGTTGTCACTAGCCCCGCAATGTTCTGCTTCGTGAGGTTCCCAATCTCCAAGTGAGGGAACATCTCACGGTCAACAAGGTCCCAATATTCAAACTTCATGGTTGGCACGTGACCCAGGTGCTGCCTTCAAATACTATGCCATCTGGGAGGAGCAGAGTCTGGAGTGAACTCTTGGTTTTGTCTAGGTCCTTCAGCACTTTGGTATTTCCTTTCCGTGAGGGGACATATGCGGGCAGTTTTGTTGCAGAGCATATAGGTTGAATGTCCTCCTCCATATCTTTGTCATCTTCTACTATGATGGTCAGTGCCTACAGATCTTCTTCTTCCTCATCTGTCTCAATCGTGACAGCTTTCACTTTTTCTTCCATTGATAGCTTGTTGCGTAGTGGATTCCTTGGGGACACACATACGAGGGCCATTTCTTGTTTATCTTTCTTGGGCCTCAGCATTTGTGGTGATTTGGGAATTTCTGCCACAACCCTGGTGCCTTCTGGAACATCCTCCACCATTGGGGTCTGCGCGATGTCGCCGGCGATTACCTCTTTGATTCCCAACCCATCCTTAGTTGCTATCATCGTGTCTGGGTTGTATTTTGTCGCTCACAAACTTACTATACTTAAGCTCAATTGTCGCTTGGCTATCAATGCTTAGTGCTCTGCTCAAGCACTTAATTTTCAAATGGCCAAGTCTTGTTTGTTAGCCAGCCTTTTATGTTTTATAGTGCCTTTTGAATTTGAATTCGATTGTTCCCCCCAATTTCGAGCCATTAATGATTTCTTGGTAGTATATTTTCCCAAATCTTGCCCATAAATTGCGTCTTAAATGCCCATCACCCGCTCCATTTGGCCTTAAATTGAGCATCGCATCGTGAATAGTGACTTCAATAGTCACTTTCCAGCTAATCCATGCGATAGTGCAACCCTCTGTGTGCGGTCATGGACCTTGTGACGCTCTACTTGTACGCGCATCCCCAATATCGCGCAGCTTCCAAGAAGAATAATTTATAGTCCCGTGCTTCCTTTCAACTACCTGGAGCGCTAAGACTATCCTTCCATAGTTGTGGTTGGCCTTGCACACCTTACTACTTGAAATGTGCTACCCTGGTCACTATGTTTGGCAATATGCAGTCCAAGCCAAGGCAGTAGGCTAACTAGTTCCTGATGATAGTTCTCCAACTTGTCAGTATGATCGTACACACCTTGCCTTATCACCCTCCATTTTTTGACGAGAAATGCTTCCTTTATCTCATCTTCCAGCTTCTTGACCTCCGTGTCCATGAAAGCACTTTTCTCTATTAGCCGTACCCAATCTTTTTCAAGTCCGTGAAGTCTAATGTTGCCCTGTCAGATTTCTTCCTCAAGTCTTATGTGTTCTCTTTCTCTGATTTTGTGATTCCTTCGTTCCAGGCCTCACAGACTATCATATCTATGAGCGTTGTTATGTGTGGACAAGGCTTCACATGCTCCATGGGGATTATAGCTCTTGCTTCATATTTCAGCTTCAGAAGTGCTTGGACGGTCAGGGTTTTGCACATGGTCCTATAAGCCCATAGAACCACTGGTATGCGTAGGTCCCAGTCAGTGCGTCTCACATGGTGGACCATGTTCAACACTTCGAACACCTTGTCAAAGGCTTCCCCATGTATAATATTTGGCGTTCTTGGTCATGCCATACATCGTCGTTCGCCCTTTCGTCATCCCTGCTCCTACTTGTTATTCCTGTTCTCTATCATGAGGATGGTGTGCATTTGTGCAGGTTGTGTGCCATATGCCTGTGCCCATCTGGAGAGGTGGGCACACAGGTTGTTTCATCCATCATACATAGCTTCCATTTGCAGTTGAGGCTTTCCAAACCATATAAGCATCATTGTTCTACATTTGTGCCAGTTCTCAAAGCTTCTCTGATTTGTACCCCACCACCTTGTGGGCGTAGCACATAATGCCCATTCCAGAGCATCAAAATTTTGTTGTTATGGCACTTCTCTTTCAAAATTGTTTAGGAATTCATCCACTGTTGTCAACCCATCATACATAGGCAGATCCCTTACCTCTGTTGTCACACAGTGCAGTGATCTTACCATCATGTTGCAATTGAGCGTGGTTACCTTATGTAACTAGTTCTACCATCATTCTATTTCCTCATCTGAATCCGATGTGCAGGATCTTTCACGCTCCCACAAAATCTTGCCATCCGTAGCTCGATTCACCCAATCCTATTCCCAGGTAGTTATCTCGTAGATACAATCTAGATTTTCGTTGCTCTCATTGTCACATAGTGGCTTTGTGTGGCGCAATCCTTCCACAGGGTCTAAAGGTACCACTACCTACAGTGACCTTTTCTAAAAAATTATTTTGCACTTCTTTAGATTTATCACTCTGTTCATATCAGTGGCCCAATCTATTCCTAGTAGCACGAGATAGGGACGTTTGTCATCAACGATCTCTATCACTTCAAAATCTGCAAGCACACTCGCACCTTCGATGTCTACTATTATTCCCTACAATCTTCCCATCAGTATGATCTCCTACTGGTTCGCCATTCACAATTGAATAGGGGACCATTGCAACATGAGCCTGCCCATGTGCTCCCATGTCTGCTTTGGCAGTACGCTCACGTCTGATCCTAAATACATAATCACTTGATCCATTTCATATTCCCCAATTTTACGCAGTTAATCTTATCCCCCTTCCTGTTTGCGTTGTGTGCTTCTCGAGCTTCTGGACTACGCGCAATTCTCCTGACCTAGTGCACCTAGTAATGAGTTCATGCAGTCCCTTCATAGCCTTTTTGTCATGTAGTAGCTTCATGCATGTCTCCAAAAAGATAGTAAGCATTGACGGGTCCATCTCTAGTTCTAGTTTGTCTTTACTTCCTAAAGTGGAGGCCTCCGTGAAGTTCTTCTTAGCTTCCATGAATGTCTCCTTTGCGCACTCCAAATTAAATGTTGGTTCCTTTATAGGAGCCTTGTGAACCCAAGCACTTTCTTCAAGTTGCTTTCCCTTGTCATCTCCTATCATAATACTGCTTCGGAGCATGATGTTTACATTTGGGTCCTCTTCACATGGCTTAGACCTTATCATTTGCAAATTCTAAGTCGGGGGAAGTTGGAGTATTTCTTTATCGCGCAACCTCGCTATCAGTGTGGGGTAGTCCTCCATCTCATGATAAAACTAGGTACAATATAAACATGATGCCCTCATTGGATTTGTAGAATCGTGGACACAATTCCCTGGCCCTCCGTAATTGTAACAAATCAGCTGTCCGGGACACCTTCCTGGTCCCATTCCACCTCGACCTTGTCTGCGCCCCTAAAATCCAATGCACACCCTCCCTGTATTTTGATTGAGGGCCTGTGTTTCAGTCTGAACTCTGCAGGTAGGAGTCTGATCCATCATTAGTTCATAACTTCTACAGGTGCATTCATCATGGCCTACTGACCTGCAAAAATTACAGAACAACTGCTAGGACGTCTGCATATACTTTTGTAATAGGTGGCAGTTATCTGTAGTGTGCTTTCCTCCTATCTGAAAAATCACGCACCATAATGCAAGCACTGTGCTCGGTCTTGCTTGTGCCTCTGGTCTTAATGGCATCAACCCTCTTCCTCCTAGGTAATTCGTGAAGACTGGACAATGGTCCTTGTCATGCCCCTAGCCTTTGCATTGTATGCACCACACCTCCTCGTGTGCCTCTAGGTGAGTTATCCTATCCTGTTTCAAACTTTGCATTTCCAGACACAAATTTTTCAGTTACACATGGATTTGTTGGACTCCCATGCTAGGATTTTGTATCAAGGTCTCGTGTAGTCTCAATGCAATCTCCAAAGCTTCAGCCTGGGTGGATAGTTTCTACTATGACAATGCAATCCTTATATGTGGCGTTAGTGATGCTACAAACCATGTTCAGTGCTGCCCATATATCAAGGTCATGTTTGCTTCGCGAATCATACCCTTCAGTCTCTGATCCAAATCCCAGGGGGTCTCACTAGGAAGCATCATGATCTCCTTAAACCCGATGATCAACTGTGTCTCCGATTTTGGCTTGCTAAATTCCCTGTTCAGTACAGCCTGGATATCTGTGATCCCCATGTTTGGATTGTCATTAGAATGCTTAATGTACCATGTCAGTGTGCATTCCTACAACACACTTACTAGAGTTGCCTTATTTATATTGTCATCCACGACTCCTTGTGCTTCCCATATAGCTTTTACTACGGACCAAAATTGGTATGTATCTTCATTCCCTACTCCTTTGAACACTGGAAATTTTATCGTGCTTACCATATTGAACTGTGGTTGATCTGAAATAATGGGGCACTTAGGCTTCTTGTCTAACTTACAAGAACCTCTCCCCCTTCCAAAGCTTTAAATATTCCCAAGTCCTATTGATTAACCAATGCAGAATTAAATGTGTGCTTAACAATATAAGTGTATGCTTATGTTTGTTTTAAACTATTCAGGTGTTGTAAATTAATTTGATTAAATTGATATAAAGAAAATAGTAGCAATTAAAAATAGAAGATACAATAAAACATTAAAGAACATATAGAACAATAATATTAATTTGGATTTCACCCAAAACCCTTGGGTTACATCTCCTTGAGCTCTAGTCAACTCGACTAGGCTCTCTGGGATTATGGAAAAGTCTTTTTTTTACAAGCTCATGGCTCAACTCCAATATTTTATATAGAGACGATGGCTTTAGACACCATTTTAGCCCCTGGCTTTGAAGCTCTTGGCTTTCTAGCTCTGGCCATCTTGAGCTCTCTCTATCAGCTCCGGCGTGCCTCTATGATCCGCTTGACCTCCAAACGATCCTTGGCAATCTTCCAGCGACCTTTCTGTAGCTTTGCTGGCTATCAATCACACTCTCAGGCTTTCTCGCCCCTTCAGCTCTTTGCGCTACCTGCTTATGCCTCTGAATCGTGCTCTCAGACTTAGCAAGCCCTTTCTCTATCATTGAACGGCTTTTAAGCCTATTGACACTTGTATATTCATTTCAATGCTTGGCTCTCTGGCTCTCGGTTGTTGTCCCTTCATCTTCCTTCTAGACCATTTAACAATCATTGCTAATGTCCCTAGGTATGGTGGCCACCTGTTTTGCGACGAAAAAGGCCACTGGCGCATTGAAATCCCAAAGATATCATTTCTCTATTTACACAGAGAAATACACCGGAAAAGCTGAAAATTTTGCATAAAGGCCTTTTATCAGACTTGAAAATCCCTTAAATCTGCTCTATAACCCTATCAGGTCTACCTTTATGTTGCTTATCGCATCCCTACAGTTGATCTGGGAGATCTAGATCCAATGGTTGAGGTTCATTTCAAGTGGCTCATTCATACAAGGGTTAACCGCTCAAAAGGGGTGGTTTTTTCTCTCTAAGGCCTAGACACATGGTAGCCAATGTATGGGCTCAGGTGGAGCCCAACAAAAACCACTTACCGCCTTCGGCCTGCCCGAAATCTTGCTTGTATCGTGATTTCCCTTTGTTTTTAAAAATACATTAAAACATGAAAATCACACTCATATCGGACTTGAAATAATATATATTTGGATTAACAAACCCTTTCGAGTTCGATTTCTTCGCTTTATTCACATTTCTTTGGGTTTTCGTTCATATAACAAAAATGTGATTTACATTGAAAAAGCCCCTTTTCCAGACTTGAAATATTATCAAATATCATTTATAATTTTATCAAGTTCAACCTATTTATTGGCATCAAGGGTTGTTGATTGTCGATATCAATGATCACAACATCACTCAGCCCGGGGTTCTGTGCATCGTCAATGCCGATTCACCAATCTGATCATCGATGTATCGCATGATCGGCAATCGAAAAATCGTGTGATCACAATCTCCATGTCCAGGGTCCCGATATCACATATGTGTCTGCGTCTGATCTGATTGATCGGATTAGTGGATTGGGGTTTCTTCCGCCTCCACTTAAGTTTAGCCTTTTGCCTTGTTCCAATACGACTTCCCTTTATAAGGGTTTTTTGCCCATTTTAGGGGATTTTGCTTCTTTTTCCAAAGAAAATAGGGCATCTTATTTTGGTGATAAATTCTGCATCCTAAGTCCATTTTTTCCCATTCAAGTTGCAGTAGATTCAAAATGAAAAGATATCTGTAATGGGGCTATGTCTAGGAACTTCCTTGGACTTCCATTTTCCTCTATCGGGAACACTTAAACTTAGGAGTCTATCCAAAATCTATTTTGGATCACGCCTTCCCACTAAAATAACTTTTAGTCTTCGAAAGTTCGATATACTAATCTGAACAATAAATGAGAGTGACTCACCCACTTCTTTTTGCCTCCACACACTTGCCTTGCATAGTGCCTCTGAACCAAAGTCTCTGACCACTTCCATCCCTATATTGGATGGTCTTCCTGGGAAGAACTGTCTTCCTCCTTGCCTTCCTGCAGAACTCCTACTGAAATGGTCATAGAAGGTGGTTTAAACTTCTTTACCTTTATCATTGATCTAAGGTGGCTCAAACAAATGTGAAGTTTATCTGCTCCACAAAACTTTCATTTGTACTCGTTTGAAAAAATGTCAACAACAACTGTTAACAACAACAGAAACACAAACAACAACTGGATGGCCTAAACTCCTGCTTCAACAAAGAAACAACTTTCTCAGCTTTTGAACATCTCCATGTCTTACATATGCATACAAATTATGGACTAGATAACAAGCCCACAAAACATGCCTCTAAACAAATTACTCTTCAAGTCAAGCATGTAGAAAAAGACCATTTGGACTCTTTTTCAAAAGATGAAACACTTCATTATTACCTCCATCTTAGAGACCAAGTTAACTTCTCCCAAGTCAACATTGCATCGCATGCATGCCAAAGCAATCAACCCTACAAGTTAATTACACATACATGTTTAAAACAAGGAAAACATAAACATCCCTATGTCCATGCACATCATGCTCATGCATGCATTTCATCCTTAAACTTTTACTTAAGTACACTGTACTTTTGAAGTTGAAATGGAATATAATTTTGCAGCAATAAAGTGAGTCTCCTACTCAAATTTTCCATCCACCTTCTTGGTAAGAACCTGCAACTTGCATCTTATCAACAAAGAAATGCAAATAGATGCATCAATAGACATGCAACCTTAATTGGAAAAGAGCTCTAGCCATTTCTTACCAATCTAGTTCCAAGGCCTTTCCTTTGTTTGCACATCAGTATCAACATGTGAATCATCCTACGAAACTTCATTCATGGAAACTTCCTTTCCACTTCTACCATCTCATCTTTCTACTTTCCTCAGCTTGTGTGGAAGCATTGTTGGATTCAAAGTCCAACACCTTTTAGCAAGATGCCCTTGTTTATGGCAGTAAGTGCAACACATGTGCATCCTCTTGTCAGCATGATTTTCCTTGTCCAAGGGACCTTTGGCTTTTTCTTCTTCTACTTCAAAAGTTTCTTGTATGTGTCCATTCTCTTCCAACATCTAGAAACATGATGGTTATCCAAACCACAAAAGGAACATGCAATTCTTCTCCCATGCTTATGTGGAAATTTATCATGCTTTGCAAAATCAAAAGGAAGATGATTAGAACCAGATTTATACCTTTCTCTTTCACCTTTATTGCCTTCATGAGGAGGTGAGGCAATTGAAGAAGTGGCTCCCTTTGGAACCCCATCAATCTCTTTAAGGCTATTAGAGTCTCCTCAACCCTTTGGTTCAAGTGTGTGCTTCTAAACACCTGCATCCTGCAAACGATGTTTCAAGCTATTGCATTCCTCCTAAATACAAACTTCACACCCTTAAAGGCCTGCAATGCAACTACTTCTTGTAGCTGTTTTAATGGTCTTCATGGAAACTTTGGAACTTTCTCCATAATCTTGTCCATAGCCAAGGCCCAAATACTTAGGCCTTTCCTCAATTATTATTGGCTGAACAATACCTTGTGCATGCTTGCCCAAGCCTTTTCCTTCATATCCCATCTTAGACATTAGCTTGGAACCTATGCCTCTAGTATGTTTTTCAAAAGAACCAAAATAAGCATTTTTAGAGGAATTTGAAGGAAAACTAGAATGGTTTACCTCTTCTTCAAGTTGATACTTGACCAAGGCTTCTTTGGCAACAAAGAGTTTTGACTCCAACTCATGCATCCTCTTTAGGTTCATATTTGCAATATGAAGTTGCCTCTCCATTTCCTGCAGTCTATCAGAAAACAACTACTTCTCTTCTTTCATGGAATTCAATTACTCTCTATGTATGCTACTCTTTCTTCCATCCTCATACATTTCTCTCACCTTGTCCATCATGGTGAACAAGTCTTGCTTCAAGTCTCCATCATAGAGTCTTGTGATGAAGGAGGAATTTGAGGATTCACTTGTAGAAGTTGTCATTATACCATTGAACAAAAGAACTTCAAACAATACTAATAAAGAGCTTATTTAAGAAACATTTTGCAATAAACCCTTTGTGATTCAAGGATTGCTTCGAGGTCCTTTGGGATAGAAGAATGTCTTCAACCATTCTTCCTTCTTGTCCTTCCTGTACTAAGCTATCAACAACTTTCCCTTTTCCTCTACAAGCTCATAAAATAGTTAGTGTACAACAAGCATGCCATCAATTAGACAATCAACTGTTGAGTGCCCAAACACCTTCCAAACAAGCAATCTTTGCTCTGTCAATCAATCATTTTGATATAACCTTCTTTGAAGGTGGGTTTAATTGAACTTAGGCTCTGATACCACCTGATATGAAATAATGGGGCACTTAGGCTTCTTGTCTAACTTACAAGAACCTCTCCCACTTCCAAAGATTTAAATATTCCCAAGTCTTATTGATTAACCAATGTAGAATTGAATGTGTGGTTGACAATATAAGTGTATTCTTATGTTTGTTTTAAACTGTTCAAGTGCTATAAATTAATTTGCTTAAACTGATATAAAGCAAATAGCAACAATTAAAAATAGTAGATAACAATGCAGCAATAAAACACATACAGAACAAAAATATTAATTTGGGGTTCACCCAAAAACCTTTGGCTACATCTCCTTGAGCTCTAGTCAACTCGACTACACTCTTTGGGATTATGGAAAAGTCTTTTTTTTTTATAAGCTCATGGCCCAACTCCACTGTTTTACATAGAAACAATGGGTTTAGACACCATTTTAGCCCCTGGCTCTTAAGCTCTCAGCTATCTAGCTCTAGGCTCTGGCTCTAGCTCTGGCTCTTCAGATCTGGCTATCTTGAGCTCTCTCTCTCAGCCCCTGTGTGTGTCTATGATCTGCTTGACCTCCAAGTGATCCTTGGAAATCTTCCAGTGACCTTTTTGTAGCTTTGTTTCCTGTCAATCACACTTTCAGGCTTTCTCACCCCTTCAACTCTCTACGCTTCCTGCTTATGCCTCTCAATTGTGCTCTCAGACTTAGCATGCCCTTTCTCTGTCATTGAATGAATTTTAAGCCTATCAGTGCTTGTCTGTTCATTTCAGTTCTTGATATCTCTAGCTCCCGGTCACTGCACCTTCATCTTACTTCTGGAGTGTTTAACAATCATTGCTAACATCCCCAGGTATGGTGGCCACCTGTTTTGCAATTAAAAAGGCCACTGGCATATTGAAATCCCAAAGATAACATTTCTCTATTTACATAGAGAAAGACACCAAAAACACTGAGAAATCTGCATAAAGGCCTTTTATTAGACTTGAAAATCCCTTAAATCTGCTCTATAACCCTATCGGGTCCACCTTTATGTCGCTTATCGCATCCCACCATTGATCTGGGAGATCTGGATCCAATGGCTGAGGTTCATTTTAGGCAGCTCATTCATACGAGGGTTAACTGCCTGAAAGGGGTGGTTTTCTCTCTCGAGGGCCTAGACACATGGCAGTGAGTGTACGGTCTCGAGCGGAGCCCAGCCAAAACCACTTACCATCTTCGGCCCACCTGAAATCCCACTTATATCATGATTTCCCTTTGTATTTAAAAATACATTAAAACATGAAAATCCTGCTCATATCAAACTTTAAATAATATATATTTACATTAACAAACCCTTTAAGGTCTGGTTTCTTTGCTTTATTCACATTTCTTTGGTTTTTTGTTCATTTAACAAAAATGTGATTTACATTAGAAAAGCCCTTTTTCCAGACTTGAAATATTATGAAATATCATTTATAATTTTATCGGGTCCGACCCTTTTATCGGCATCGGAGTTTGTTGATCATCGATCACTGATATCAGTGATTGTAACGTCACTCGGCCTGAGGTTCTGTGCATCACCGATGTCGATTCACCAATCCGATCATTGGCAATTAGCGATCGCATGATCGGCGATCAGCGTATCGCATGATCACATTTGCCAGGTCCAGGGTCCTGATATCGCATATGTGTCTACCTCCGATCCGATTGATCAAATTGATAGATCGAGGTTTCTTTCACCTCCACTTAAGTCTGGCCCTTTGCCTTGTTCTGATGTAGTTTCCCTTTATAAGGGTTTTTTGCCCATTTTATGGGATTTTGCCTCTTTTTCCAAAGAATAGAGGGCATCTTATTTTGGTGATAACTTCTGCATCCTAAGTCCATTTTTACCCATTCAAGCTGCAGTAGATTTAGAATGAAAAGATCTCTGCAATGGGGCTATGTCCAAGAACTTCCTTGAACTTTCATTTTCCTCTGTGGGGAACACCTAGACTTAGGAGTCTATCCAAAATCTATTTTGAATCAGTGGTGATGGAGGTGGTGTGACTAGAGACGAGGGTGAATATGGTGAGACTGGTGGTGTTGTACGTGGAGGTGGTATGCGTGGAATTCGCTGCCTTATCAAATTGATTGCACTTCTTGGTGAAACTTTCACAAGCTCTTCCTCACTTTCTCGTTGAGGCAAAATCAAGGGGCTATTCTTTATCTATGTGCTACCTTCGTTTCTATAGATCCTCCCACTCTGCATAGCCCCAAACATCAATTTATTTACATAACCCACTTTTCACACAATAGCATTTTATTCCAAGTGTTCAAAGATTTAATGTACTTACCTCACAGTCCTTTGAGGAAGCATCGTTCCACCTTGTTGTAGCTGACTAAATTATCTCTCGTGAACTCAGTGATAAACCCTCCTATGTTCGAGCCAATGGTCCACAATGCGCACAATCTTATCTTCCAATGCATCTAGTCTGCGCACCAATTTTGGAGTCCACACAATCAGTTTGTTGAGCCTACACCTTCCTTGATTGTTTGCTATCTTCATGATCCACTCGTACAACTTAGAGGGGAAGGATGAAAAGAAAATTTCATGGATTTCTGTATATAAGTAGTGCTCTAACCTCTATTCCTTTGATACTCACGGATTCCTATTTTCCTACTCCAAGAAATCGTGAATATTTCTATCCAACCACACTTCAATTTCTTTCTTCGTCGGATTCCAGTGACATGACATCAAACATCCCTTATGTAGATCCGAGTCCCAGCAACAGAACCATTTGTTGGCTTGTTGGGGCCTCACTCAGGTTCGGAGGTGAATTAACCAAACAAATCTCGATACTGCTAGCCCTTTCAACAACAATCCACGGAGCGTAGACTAAGGTCTCACCCAATGTAGTATGGGAGGGTGCTAGAACTAGGCTTCCACACCCTGGAGATGTTTGATGGTTTCAAGTGGTTCACGGCTCGACCCTGCACGCAAGTCGCTATGCGCACTTACCCATTCCTCATAGCCTGAGGTGCTGCCTTCGTGCAGCCCTACTCGGGGGAGGAACAATGTTATTACCCAAGTCCTTACTTGTACTCCAATATTAGTTGATTAAATTGCCTTATTTGTATGCTTTCCATTATAATTAACAATATTCGCAATTCATACAAGTGCATGTAGTAAAGAAATAGTATATTCACAAATGATATCAAACATGTAATAACTCAGAACAGATACACAAAATTGGTAATAAAACATTTCTTTATTAATCTCTTCTTTGATTATAGACTCGACTCCACCCTGCGCACTAAGCTGCAAGGGTCTGTGCACGGAGCTGCGGACTCTACCAGACCTCTGCGCTCTCAGCCGTATAGCCTTTTCCTACTCTACGACCCAAGATACACTTCACACTTTGACTTAATCTCTAAGACCTTTCATGCTTATTCTCTATTAGGTTGGACCTCCCTTTTTACAACTTAGAGCCTTGCTCTATTTATACAATCCCATGGTCTATGGACCATGGGTAGGCTGACCTTACATTCAAAACTAGGACGGGAAACCCTACGACTCTAACATACATTTCGCACCTGCAATTCATGGAGATTTACAACCATATCAACTCAAAACTTGTGCTTTGAGCCCCAAAACATGCCATGGGGGGATTCCATGCCCAACAGTGAAGATTTGTACATTATTTACCATTTTTCTAGGTATGTGTGACAATTAATGTTTTTTTACATTTTGTACTACTTCTCCTACTTATCTCACTTTTACACTTTATTTGTAGATGTTGACATTATCTCAAACTTACATTGCCTTTGTTGATGGCACTAATCATAGTACTCAAAATTTATTTTTCGCAACCTAGGTTATCTATTCACCCAATGATGAGCTAGTCTCTATTCATGGAATATGACTCGGTCAAACAAAAAACAACATAGTAGAATATAGTGCAGTCATTGAGCTATTAGCTAATGCCATCGCATTTGGTATCTAATGTTTGATCATTAGGTTAGATTCGCTTCTCATGGTATTACATTTAAACAACGTCTATACAGTGAGTCTAACCATGTTAAGAGTATTTTTACAAGTCCGTCTCTTGGAAAGGCAATTTGATTACATCAAATATCAACACATTCCGAGATATTTAAACGCATTGACAGATGCATTGGTGAATCATGTGTTAAATAGACATTTGCAACATTTTTAAATTAAAAAAACATTCATTCATACATTGAACGAGATAAGCATAGGTAAAAAGTAGTATGTATTGTTGAGCCTCAAAATTACTCTTTCCCTAGCAACTCTTCTCATTCCTTTTCTTCTCTTTTCCATAAGAAATATGCATTCTCATCACCAATAACTAGTATATAATGTCTTGAGGAGGACATTTAGTGATTTAAATGTTATTCTTTTTATGTTTTGCTATTTGAATAAATTTTTGTATATTAGCTATGGAACGCAGCCTATTCTGCAGCTAATCAGTTGCTCTGCAACTACCTTCATGCTCTAACAGGTCCCACGTGTCAAAAGGAGAAACTAGCCACATGGGCAGCTTTGAAATCATCATGACATGGACCCTGTCCTATTCATTCAGGCTAGGTCAACAAAGAAGATGGTATAAGACTATGGTCAATGGATAAGTCAAACACAAAGAGACCGAAAGAAACAAGACTCTATTTTGTGGTTAATTAATGCATTTCACAGTGATGGGAAGCATTATCTGGAGCAACTACCTGTACCTATGGACTCCAATAGCCACCTGTACAAATAAATCCAACAACCACCATGTGTTGGATTTATTTCTCTAGCAGTCGAGGAAGAAATTCCGCATATATGTCTTCTACGTGTTTGGCTGTAGCATGCTTTTCTCGACAAACAGTGATATGATTTTTTCTTATAAATAGATGTGTAAAGGACCAAAGAAGTTAGTAATAGTAATAGTTTTGTTGTGAAATCAAAGTTCTAGACTCTGTAATTTTTGGGTATTTTGTGTCCCTGTTTTAATATGAGAAAACCGCATGTTTTTATGAACATCTGAAGGAATTTTCTTGGAGTTGATTGAGAAAGTGTAGCCTAATCAGTTGCAAAGGGCCCTTGCACTGAAGAAGGTTTCATTTCATTTTATTTTTCTTCTCCTTTCTAAACTGTAAATTCATCATTTTCTTTCTAAAACAATGTTTATAATCATTTTCTTACTAACAATGTTTATAATGCAATTTCCATCATTTTCTTATTAACAATGTTTATAATTTAGAGTAGTTTCCATTAGCTTGATCTCTTTTTATTTTTTATCAATATTTTAGAAGATAGAACTCAATAGTGTAATCTTGTTTCTTCAATTAGAAACTAACCTTGTTTTAGGATGAGATTAGGATTGAAGAATGATAAGGATACACTGTTGGATAGTTTACTTCATTCACTGTTTTGCTAGTTTAAATTCTCAATTAAACCGATCATTATCATTTACTATCTTTTCCATTTCATTTTTAGTTTACTGACTCATGGTGTTAATGAATGTTTATGGAAAACCCTTCAAGTTTCTAATTCATCCATAACTAAGTGGATGAACATTTCATCTATGCAATGAGTTATTTCTGCATCTTTGTATTTTCTTTCTCTTAGGTTAATGAAGTATAGAATTACTCTCATCCTGATGATGGATCCCACTTGGGATTCGAAACGTCGGTTCAAAAATGATAAAACTGTGGATTCTCCGGTCATTCATTCAAAAGATTCAAGCCACAGAAATCTGAAATCCAAGTATAGAATTACTCAAATGTCATCCCAAGGAGACTTTCTCCCAAAATTGAGAGGTAGAATAACCAAGTATTTCATTTAGTTTTATTTCTGTAATTAGTTAGACATCAATTGCAAATTTCACTTTCAATTTTAATTCATGATTTGGAAATAATGGTAAGATAAGAATAGAAACTTTGTTTTCATTTCTTTCTTATCTTTGTTTCCATATATTTCTTAGCTTTGATTTCATTTCTTTCTTAGCTCCGTTTTCATTTTTATATTTTGAGAAGTCTTTAAGAATGTTAGATTTAGTTTTGAGAATTTACATTGTAAATCATTAGGATTTAAAAGACCAAAAACCCCTGAACCAACATAAAACATAAAAACAATGAAGTAAGAAGGGTTAGCTAGCACAAGCAATGCACTACACTTCATCAGTTTACAATACTCGGATTGATAATTTATGTAGAGAAATTTAGGACACTAAATTGACCAAACATTTTGGCGCCATTGTCGAGGAAGTGTAACTAGGTAGCCTTATCTCTTACATTAAAAAAAAATGATATGCATAGAGAAAGAGACTCTAGGGGTAGATTTATAACTATGGGTAGTAGTTCAATTCCTACAACACCACCTGCTCCACCAAGAACAAGGAAAGATATACCTCCATCTCAAACTCATACTCCTAGCCATAGAACTCCCGAAGTTCTAGGGGTAGAAATCCAATCAAAAGAATCTCCTACTAACAAGTCAGTCCTAGAGGAGAAAAATCTTGAATCTCCAACAACAGCAATAGCCTTTTTCACCTCCACAGGAGAGCACATTTTAGTTGAAGAATTAGGAATACCTGGTGAGGAAGAAGAAGTAGAGCCTCTCTCCCATATCCCATTAATAGAATAACTAGAGGAGGAGAAAGTAACCATGCAGGTTGAACCTTACACTAACTCTGAGGAAACTATAATGGCAGAAAAAGGAGAATATGGGGAATTCAGTCTATTTGGAGGGGGTAGAGGAAGAGGTAGAGGAAATAATGGAGGAGGTAGAGGAAACAATGGAGGAGTCAAAGGAAATAGGGAAATAGATAATTCTTTTGGATTCCCTATAGTGGATGAAGAAACAAATGCCACTATGAAAAATATCTCACCTTATGTCCTCCCAAACTTCCATGGGTTAAAAAGTGAGGATCTTGAAACATTCTTATTTGAGTTTGAAGTCTTGTGCAAAACCTATGACTATCTAGAAGACTCTCAAAAAATCAAATTGTTTCCTTCAACACTAAAAGGAGCTACTTTGAAGTGGTTCATGGGGTTAGTCACTCAGTCCATTAGAACATGGAATGACATGAAAAAAACATTTTTGGATAGGTATTTGGATTATTGCATGCCTACCAATCACAAAGATGAAGTGTTCAAAATGATGCAAAGAGACGATGAAAACTTAGAGGATTTGATTGAGAGATTCAACTATAATTTGAAAAGAGAAAAATTGGACAATTTTGATGAAGATACCTTGAAATCTCTTTTATTAAAATCCATTAGAGATGATTGGATAGATATCCTTAACATGATGGGGAAGGTAGATATCTCTCAACTCCCATTAAATGATATAGGAGAACTATGTGTTCATCTCTCAAGAGGGAAATCTAAAGCTGGGAAAGGTCCAAGAGATCTTTCTCTTGTTAGAGTAAACAAATCTACAATTCGATTTGTAAGTAGGGCAGAAATTGGTAATATGCCTGATGAATTTAAAACTAACATTCCAGGGAGTCTTAGCGAGCAAATATACACCCTGAAATTACAAAACAAGTAGAAAACTGAGGCTGATGCTTTAGCCATTTTTTGTCCAAAATGCAGAAAAAAAAACATTCTCTAAGAGAATTTCCTATGGATGCAAAAGTTGTAGAAAGTTGTATGATTTTCTCAGAAAGCCATGATACCAAGGGTTGTCCCTCAATTCCAGGTCTTAAGGCTATCTTTCAAGAGGAAATAGTTGCAAATTATGTAGAACCTTTTTGCTTTGTTGCTAGAAGACCTTGGCAGAGGCCACAAAATTAGGGATTTAACAAGCAAATGTATCTTCAGCCCCCACCAAATTGGAATTCTTGGCAGCAACCTTAGCCTCAACCTCAATCTCAATCTCAATCTCAACCGTGGGCACAAGGAGTACAAAATCCTTATGGGAGATTTTCTCAATATTATCAATATCCTCCATCATATCAGAATTATCCTCCCCCATGCATTCACCAACAAAATCTGTAGCCACAACTTCAAAATGAGAACCCTCAACTTTCATTACCATTTCTACAACAATCTCCACAAAAAAACCAAAATCCTCAAATCTTACTGCCATTTCAACAAAAACCAAATAAACTACCTGCCCAACCATTACCAAAACCAAACAATAAACATCCTCAGAATGCTTACATGGTAGGAGGACAACAATTTCCAACTTATATGATCACTCCTCTAGATCTTAATGATGTTCAACTAAGATCTGGTAGGATATTAGAAAAGGAAAGACCTTCTGTAGTTATTCAGGAACAAGATAATTCTGAGGAAGATTCTCTAAAGGTCAATAAAAGTTTTGAGGGAACATCTCTCCAAAACCAAAACATTGAAAAAGAAAAACAAAAAGAATCTGTGAACACAACTCCTATCATTGAGCAACTACCATCTACTTCTACACCTCCTTTTCCTGAAAGATTACAAATTGATAGAGGAATAGAAAAGTAGATTATGTTGCCCAATTATGATTTTCTAGATGAACTGAAGAATGTCTGTATCAAAATCCCTTTACTACAAGCCATTAAATAAATTCCAATTCTAGCCAAAACAATAAAGGAGTTGAGCATAAAGAAACCAGGAAGAAAAACAAAGGAAACAAAAAGAATTCACCTAGTTGGAAAAATAACAGACATAATGATGGGAAAAATTGCCATACAAAAATATGTGGATCCAGGAAGTCCAATTGTGAAAACACATGTCAATGGAGTTGAAATTCCAAATACATTGATTGACTTAGGGGAAGCAATAAACATCATGAGCAAACAAACTATGGAGGAGCTCAATCTTCCTATTCTTCTTTACACACCTACCCTACTACAACTAGTAGATAGATCAGTAATCAAACCAGATGGAGTGTTAGAAGATATTTTAGTATCCTTAGATTCTTGGGAATATCCTATTGATTTCATGATCTTAACTCCCAAGAACAATCTAGGAGGACATCCACTCATATTAGGAAGACCTTCGCTGGCCACAATTGATGCTTTTACTAGTTGAAGATCTGGTGATATGTATATTGTTTATGGTAATTCAACAAAAAAATTTACTCTATATCCTCCAGCAAAAGCAATCACAGAGATAGATGACAAAGAATGGATTGATGATGAAGATGATATTCAACCTCTCTTTACTATTTCAGAGATTAGTGAAGATAGTCAAATTTTAAATACATTGGAAAATTTTGAATCATCTTCAGAATATGACCATGAGAAATTTCAAGAAAAATGTAATGCTGAATATTTGTCATCTAGGCATATGTCTCTCTATTCTATGGAAGAGTTTGGTAGCTCAAAAAGTGAAATTTTTCCAGGTAGGACATTGAACATAAATAAAAACTTGGAGAAACTACAACAAAAAGAGCTAATCAAAATATTACAAAACCATTCTACTGCATTTGCATGGGAATACACCAACATGAAAGGAATTAATCCTAAGACTTGTATCCATCACATCTACATTGAGGAAAATTGTATACCTATCAGACAACCTCAGAGAAAGATGAATCCAAATCTTAGAGAGATTTTGAATGAAGAGCTCCAAAAATTACTGAATGTAAACTTCATTTACCCAATTTTAGATAGCCAATGGGTTTCTCCTTTGGTAATTGTGCCTAAAAAGAATGGCAAATGGAGGGTGTGCATTGATTATTGAGAACTGAATAAAGCAACCCTTAAAGATCATTTCCCTTTTCCTTTTATAGATCAAGTGTTAGATACATTAGAAGGTAAGAAGTATTTCTCATGCTTGGATGGTTTTATTGGTTATAATCAAATTCAAGTAGCACTTGAATATCAGGATAAAACCACATTTACTTGTCCATGGGGAACTTATGCCTACTGAGTACTTCCTTTTGGGTTATGTAATGCACCTGCAACATTCCAAAGAGCAGTACTAGGGATTTTTCCTGATCTAATACATGATTGTGTAGAGGTATATATGGATGATTTTATAGTCTATGGGAATACATTTGAGGAAGCTTTGGAAAATTTGGAAAAAATTCTTAAAATATGTAAAGAAACAAAACTTTCACTAAGCCATGAAATTTTTTTTATGATGTTTACACAAGGTATTGTTTTAGGACATCACATTTCAGGAGATGGGATTAAAGTTGACAAATCTAAAGTTGAAGTCATCTCTAAATTATCAATTCCAAATTGCCAAAAGGTTGTTAGAAGTTTTCTAGGATTTACAAGATACTATAGAAGTTTTATAGAAATTTTCACTAAAATAGCATCCCCACTCTTCAAATTTCTTACGAAAGATTGTGAATTCAATTGGAATTCTGATTACCAGTTGGCATTTGAAACCTTAAAAACAAAAATTTATGAAGCACCCATTTTAAGAGGTCCAAATTGGAAACTCCCTTTCCATATTTCAACAGATGCTTCAAATATATCTCTAGGAGATGTATTGGGACAAAAAGATTTGATTCCTTATGCCATTTACTATACAAGTAAGAATTTGACTCCCACTGAGTTAAATTATATTGTGACTGAAAAGGAATTTTTAGTTGTTGTTCATGCAATTAACAAGTTCAGACACTATATAACAGGCTATGCAACCTTTGTTCATACAGATCACTCTACAGTTAGATATTTAATGAATAAACCTATTACTAATGGCAGAGTTACAAGATGGATTTTACTTTTGCAAGAATTCAACATTACTATGCTAGATAGATTTGGAAAACAAAACACAATTTCTGATTTCTTGTCCAGGATTCAGAATATCAAAGAAGATTCTCTGGTTGAAGATAAGTTTCTTGATGAATATATTTTTGCAGTAACTACTCAAAATCCTTGGTTTGCAAATATTGCTAACTATTTGGTCACAGGAGAGTTACCTTCACATTTGTTTCCTAGAGAGAAAAGAAAAATTATTCAAGAAAGTGTAAGATATTCATGGATCACTAACGAATTGTATAAAACAGGCCCAAATTCTTAAGGCATGTAATGATGATCCATGTGGTGGACACTTTGCTGACAAGAGGACAGCCTATAAAATCCTTTCTTTAAGATATTATTGGCAATCCATCTTCAAAGATGCTAAAGAATATGTCAGGAGACGTGGCAGCTGCCAAAGGGTAGGGAAACCTACTCCCTCAAATGAAATGCCATTACAAATTCAGGTACTCATCGAACCTTTTGAAAAGTGGGCCTTAGATTTCATTGGGTCAATTAATCTTTCATCTAAGCAGAAGAAGTATATATTGGTATGCAATGATTATGTCACTAAATGGGTAGAAGCCAAAGCATTACCTTTTGCTAATGAAAAATATATACTTAATTTTCTTTTTGAGTACATCTTCACTTGTTTTGGTGTTCCAAGAGAAATTGTGACAAATCAGGGATCTCAATTTACATCTAACATGATGGAAGGGCTTGTGGAAGAATACAAGATCAAACATAGGAAATCTACTCCCTATCATCCACAAGCAAATGTAAAGTAGAATCTACAAATAAAGAGATTGAAGGAATCCTCACCAATACTGTGCATCTACATAGAAGAGATTGGGCGGAAAGGCTTCCTGAATCCTTATGGGCCTATAGAACCACATGGATGAACACAACGGGACATACATCCTATGAACTTGTTTATGGGAAACAAGTCCTCTTCCCTATAGAGTTCCAAATCAGAACTTTGAAGATGGCAGTCCAACTGGAACTAGATTTACCAGAGGCACAAAAGCATAGGTTAGAGAAATTAAATGAACTTGATGAAATCAGGCAAGTGGTAGTTCAAAGGACTAGTATAGTCCAACAACAGATGGCTAAATGGCATGATAAATATATTAAGGATAAGAGGTTTCAAGTGGGATATTGAGCGCTATTATTTGATTCAAAGTTTAAATATTTTCGATGGAAGTTTCAAACTCATTGGCTTGGGCCATATGAGATTGAAGAAGTCTTTAATAATGGAGCAGTGAGGACAAGAAAAATAGATGAAAGTAAAACTCCTCTTCCTGTGAATGGTCATAGATTAAAGATATATCAAAAACCAATTTCAAAAGAGGAATTCATTAAGATTTTCCAAGACAATTCTGAAATGAAGCTAGTGAATAAAAATTCTTCTTCTCCACTAACTTAGTATTTATTTTCCTAAATATATATATATATAATATATTATATATATATATATATAATATATATATATATATATATAGAAAAAAGCCAAATAAAAAACTTTTGTATAAGGTTGAAAACCAATCATTGATTGGCATACTTATACAAAAAATACAAGGTGAAAATTAGAGCTTTCTGACACACTATATTTTCCATTTTTCTTTCTATAATAAGTAGTGACAAAAAGTTGTAGTCACTCTACAATTTAGATTCTGCAAATTCATCATCTCATCTCACCTCACTTCGTTTTATTTTTGTAGTTTCACTTCATCTCACTGTCATATTTCATCAATAAATTTTTCAATTTT
Source organism: Pinus taeda (assembly GCA_000404065.3). Classification (NCBI taxonomy): domain Eukaryota; kingdom Viridiplantae; phylum Streptophyta; class Pinopsida; order Pinales; family Pinaceae; genus Pinus; species Pinus taeda. The sequence continues at coordinate 42,380 of APFE030875562.1, forward strand.
TCCTTTTACATCTTTCAGTCCATTTCCATTTTATTTATCATCTTTTTTTATATCTCATCTCATTTCACTTACATAACCACTTCCATTTCATTCATGATCCATAAGCCATATTTCACTTTCTTTTTCACATTCTGCAACTAATTCTGTTTTGCAGCTAATCTGATTCTGCAGCTACAATTTGTTTATCAGTTCAGGCACAAGTGTACAACTCATAATAAAATCATGTATGTAGGAAATTGAACAAAAATCAATTTTTGAAGACCAACCATGCTCAAGGTACCTGTGGATCAACATAAAAAAAAATAGCAAGCGAAAGGTAAAGGTTCCAAAGGTAAATGCAAAGATTTATTTCAAAAAGAAATTTGAAAACATAAGTTTGTATAGTATGTATAATCACATGTTTCCTTAATCAACCATCATTTTATTTGACCACCACTATATCTCCGCCATATCTTCCATCTTTAATGACAAATGGTCTCAATGATTCTTTCATAACAAATCTCCGCTTCGAACTCCATAACCTGTACTCAAACGGTCCTCCACAACTCCACCTGTTAACGGTCAAGATGACGATGTGACCTACCTATCTACGACTCCCTAAAACCCTTACTGTCTATTTATTACATGCAAACCCTTAATTTTATCTCTCATATTCACACAGTCATTTCATATTCATAGTCTTTCCATTTTCTATATACACAGTCATTCCATTTTTCATATACACACAGTCTTTCCATTTTCATATATATGCAGTCATTCCATTTCCATACACACAGTCATGTCATTTCTTAAATAGTACTCATTTTATAGAAAATGAGAGTAATTTTGAAGGTTAAGCAAAAAAAGGGGATATGGGACTTATTATCAGGACAGAGCCCGTACGGGTAAAGTATATGGAGGGGTATCCACAGCTTAAAGGGATGCTACAAAATGCTGGATGGTTAAATTTTATTGAGAAATTTGACAGCTACCACAAGAAAATTACCAAGTCTTTTGCAAGGTCATTTGATGGCACAGAAGAGGAGATAGGAGATATAAAATTTACAGTCATAGAATCCTTCATAGCAGAACCAATAGAGCTGCTGAGATAAGGAGAAAGATGGTTTAAACACAAGGAATTTCATAGAGAATCTTGGAAAGTGATCCTTAGAAACCCAAGTATGGATGTTATAGTCTTTAGGAAGGGAATTCTATTTCAACACTCAAGAACAAATGGGTGATATGTTGTTGATATTGCAAAAATTCAATACATGTGAAGGAAGATTTGGGTTTATGTATGTTTACCATATACGCTTATTAATGAATTTTTTAGAAAATGGAACCATCAACCTTCCCTATTCCTTCTAAATAGTCTGAGAAGGATGGCTACAAATTTCATAAAGAAAATTGAATCCATAGAAACAACTATGTATCATCATGGATTAGTGAAAATACTAGTTGAATTCCATTTGAAAAGTTTAGGGGATACCTGGGAAGATTTGTTGGTAGGAAATTTTTTCTAGGATGCTCCAGAGTCACCTGAGGAAAGCCATGTTAAGAAAAGTAGTAGGAGAAAGATCAGCATTAACATTCAAAACAAATATGGAACCTCCTCACAAAAGAATGATGCAGAGACAACAATTAAGATCGACGGGGATAACTGAAGCGAGAGCAAAGCAAGCTAGGGTTTGTAGCAGAAGTTAAGCATTGGACACCATGGAGAGGCAAGAGGGGGGGAGTTCCACTCCCTCTTACAATTAGGCAGTCTCCAATCGATTCAAGAAACCTCTAGAGGTTGAAATCAAGATTTTAGGAGAAGGGAAACATGACAACAAAGGTACATAGGGGCAAGAAAATATGAAGGAAGAAGTCAAAAAAAAAGGAATAGAAGGAGCAAATCATAAAGTGGATACCAGAAATCGAACTAGACTATGTAAGCCTAGGGCAACTACCACACCCATAGTGGTGTTAAGTGATCTAGCACTACAGGCACATAGAGAACACATGGTGACTTACATAGTCATTTGTAAATTTATGGGGTTATGGCCAATGGAGAAGGCTTTATAGGCATGGATAAAGAATCATTGGAAACATAAGGGGGATATAGATTTGCACCTTGGATCAAAGATTTTCTTCATTGTTGTTTTTATAAACATTGAGGATAAAGACAGGGTGTTTGAAGGAGGGCCCTACTTCTATGCTGTTGCAGGCCTCTATATGCGGCCTTGGGTAATGAATTTTTTCCCGAAGCGCAAGAAATTTACTTTAGTCCCAGTTTGGGTAAGGCTCTATTCCTTACCACTTGATTATTAGCAGCCAGAATCATTAAAAGCAATAGGAAATAAACTAGGGCACTTTGTTAAAATATCGAAGGCCACAAGGAGGGGAAAGTATACTTCCTTTTCCTGGATTTGCATAGAGTGGACCTCTCTGGAGCTCTACCGGACGAAGTTATTTTTGAAGTTTTTGATGAAGAATGGGTACAAGCGATGGAATATGAGCACATTCCTTTCAGATGCTGTAAGTGCCATGACCATGGGCATCTATTCAAGGATTGCCCTTTAAACAAAATGGAAAGTAGAACTAAAGCTACCAGAGGGAAAGAAACTGAAAGCTTTAGCAAAGTGGGAAATAGAGGTAAAGGAGTGAGAAAGTACAAAAATAAAATAAATGAGGAAAAGTAGCCAAGTCTGAATAGGTATAAGGTACTAGAAGAAGAAGAGGAGCACAATAATGCAATTCAGACTTTGGAGGCAAGCCCTGTGGAGAAGGAAAGGGAAGAGAATATGGGGGACACATAGGATAAAAATTGAAAAAGGCAGGATCTGTTGAACACAATGGAGCTCGATAGGGACCAAGACATGACCCCAAGTGAGGTGGGAATAGAATATCATGAGCTGCAGGATATTCCTTATAGGGAGCATCTAGATCTAGAAATGTTTCTAGAACAGGGAACCACCAAAGGAAGGGATTTGCTACCACAAGAGGAGTTTAACAAGGTGCAACAATTGTTCCTATGGAGAACTCATGCAAAAGGTTCAGGATCCAAAATAAACCATGATAATCAGGACAACAAAGGGGTGAAAACAATGAAGGCAGTAACGAGACTAGCTCCTAGGAACCCAGGAAGGAAAATAGGAATAGAATGAAAGAAGAAAAACTGAATATGATTTTTATCGAGGAAACAAAGTGTTCAATAGAAAAAATAAGAGAAATTCACAGCAACTGGTTGAACAAATATGAATATCTAGAAGTCAAAGAAGATAAAACAGCAGGCGGAATTCTCACACTATGGATCCCTCAGAAAATAGGAATCCTAGATGTTGAAGTATCTAGGAACTACTTATCAGTAGTTATTCAACCTTTGGGGGATAAGGAAGTTTATTTAATCAAAAAATTTTATGGTCCATTGAAGCCTGAAGACAAAATAAGACTTCTGACTTCACTAGAGGATTTAAGAGACAGGCATTTAGGCGTCCCCTAGATTTTTTTTGGGGGGGGGACTTTAATACGATTAGGTCATTGTCAGAAAAAAAGGTGGAACCAGATCACGAGGTAGAGTCTCCATAGTATTTCAGAATTTTATAAACAATATGAGGCTAGTAGATACAGAGACAAGTAATGGCATATTTACCTGGAATAACAAAAGGGGAGGAGAGTCTCAAGTAGCCTCAAATCTAGACAGATTTATTATCTTGGAGGACCTTATTCTAATAGGCCTTGACCTGTCAACAATGATTCTCCCTTTTGGTGGCATAGATCATTGCCCTGTTCAACTTGAAGTGTCCTTTATAGGAAATCCAAGAAACAGACCTTTCAGGTTTGAAAACCTTTGGTTCACCCATCCAGACTTTATCAGCAATATTGAGAAACTGTGGATAGAGGATATGCAAGTTCAAGGCACTAAAATGTTCCTCCTGCATAAAGGATTGAAACATATCAAAAAAAGACTTAAAGATTGGAATAAGAATGAGTTTGGCAACATTTTTTAAGCAAAAAAAGTGGCAGAAAGAAAGCTATAGGAAATTAACCAAATCCTCATTACAGATGGCTTCAACGGGGAAAGAAAGGAACAATCTCACTACCATCAACAAGAATGGGAAGAATTATGCAAACAAGAGGAGATATTGTGGAAACATAAATCAAGGCTTCAATGGTTAAAAGAAGGAGAAAGGAACACAAGGTTTTTTCACAAATCTACCATGGATCACGGGTCTCATAACAGGATCTGAAAAATCAAAGAATCTCAAGGGAATCAACTCGATACCCACCAAGAAATAGAAGTGGAGTTGGTTAAACATTTCCAAGGAATAGCAGAGTAACCTCTCTTGGACATATCACAATTCATCAGGGACTTTACAAGGCACATTCCTAAGCTTGTGACACGAGAAGAAAATTACAATCTAAACAGGCTTGTGAATGAAGAGGAGGTCAGTGAAGTCATCAAAGAAATGCAAAATGGGAAGGCACCAACTCCAAATGGTTTTAATGTTGACTTCTTTAAAGCATGTTGGAAAATTATCAAGCAGTATATCCTCGATGTGGTGTAGGACTTGAGAAACAATAGAACTATGTTGAAGGCACTAAATACCTCTTTCATATCCTTAATTCCAAAACAGGATAATGCTATGACACTAGATAGATTCAGACCAATAGCATTATGCAATGTGGTGTATAAAATAATTTAAAAAATTATAGCCAACAGGCTTAAACCCCTTCTCCCAACCCTAGTATCTAAGGAACATACTTGGTTTGTCAAAGGCAGACAAATTCTAAACAATATCATTCAAGCACACGAGGTGGTTCCCTCACTCATAAGTAATAGGCAGGTAGGAATAATTATGCAACTGGACCTAGAAAAGACATATGATAAGATAAGTTGGACTTACATAAGGAGAGTTCTTATAGCATATGGATTTTACCATAACTGGGTAAGATGGGTGATGGCACTTGTAACTACCTCTAGCTTTTCAATCCTGATAAATGGATCACCATCCAAGCCCTTTAATCCGATGAGAGGTCTCAGACAAGGAGATCCTCTCTCACCCTTTCTTTTCATTCTCATGATGGAAGGGCTTGGCAAAGCTATCAAGTCTGCCAAAGCAGAAGGTAAAATCCAGGGTCTCAAACTCACCATGAATGGTGATGCTTTGACCCATCAACAATTTGTGGATGACACTATGCTAGAGGGAACCCATATAGTTAGTGAAGCACTAGCCTACAAACAAATCCTGAAAGACTTTGTAATGGTTGCGGGCATAGAGGTAAGCCTTTCCAAAACAAAGATTTTCTTTTTCAATACTAACATTTCTATTTAGAGAAATATATCTTTAATTCTAGGCTTTCAAAGAGATATTATACCTTCCAAATACCTAGGAGATCTGCTAACTGACAAACCTTTGAGCAAAAGGGTTTGGGAGCCAGTGATTAATAGGCTATAGGACAAAATACGGAAATGGACAAGTAGGTATTTGAACCTAGCAAGACGACTTGTACTAATAAAAGATGTCCTACAAATGGTCCCCATCTTTATGTTTTCAGTCCTTCCAACTCCTAAAGGAGTCGTGCAATAATGCAGAAATATCCAAAGAGATTTTTTGTGGGGAAAAGGGGAAGAGAAAAAAAATGGGCCTTGGTAGCCTGGGAGAAGATCTATAAACCTAATTCACATGGAGGTTTGGGACTGGATGATCTTGATGTGCTAAACAAAGTTTTAGGGGCAAAACTTTGGTGGAGGTGGATAGAAGATTTAGCTTCCCCTTGGGCACAAATTTGGAAACAGAAATATGCAAACAATTGGCAAGACAGGTATCACATTAGAATGTCAGTGATCATCAAAGGCTCCCACATTTGGAAAAAATCCTAGGAGAACAGAGACATTGTTCAGAAACACAGTTTCTAGGAAATTAGAGATGGAAATCTTGCATGGTTTTGGGAGGATAAGTGGCAACAGGAACCCAAAATGCTAAGAGAAGAATTTGTAAATCTCAAGAACAATACAGATAACAAAAGGTTACTCAGAGTAAATGAATTATGGGACTGAGAAAAAAGTGAGGGAAAATGAAGGATATGGAAGAACTTGGAATACAGTGACAACTCCCCTTTGAAGGTATAGCTAGAAGCTCTATCAGCTATCCTAGAATAGAGAAAGATACCAACATCAGCAGATTCATATCAGCTGAGATGCGGCAATAACAATGAAGGCAATTTTAACCTCAAAGAGGCTAAACGCATAGCAATTGAGCTTGACTTTCCAAACCATGATGGGTTATGGAAGGACCTATGGCAGAATCAAAGCTAGATGAATATCAAACTGTTCATGTGGTTAGTACAGCATAAAAAAAATTCTAACCTGGGAAAACTTGAGGAAACGAGGGGTAGCTAGTCCATCTAAATGCCAGCTATGTGAAGCTCAAGAAGAAACTATGGATCACCTTCTAAACCTCTACCCATTCACATCCACATTGTGGAATTGGAGTGCCTCAATATTTAGACAAACAGACAGGGACATGGGGAGTATTACAAGCACCTTTAAGAAGTGGAGGAAAAATTTCTCAGATAATGAAATAGTCAACAAAGCTTGGGCTTTAGCTCCAAGCTTTCTAATCTGGGATGTCTGGAAAGAACGCATCAACATAATATTCAAAAACAGGAAAGGTTCTTCCTAGTGCATCATGGAACAGATTTTAAGACAACTCAATGAGACAGAAGAAACTCTCATTAAAAATCACCCTAAGAATCAACCGAAAGATACTGATGTGCATATACTAATGCAATTGGGGATGAAAGGGCTCACCCCAAAGGGAAAAAACAAATCATATAATTGCTGATACGGATTTTTGGCAACCCCTCCTCAAGGTTTTTTGAAATGTAATATTGATGGGGCCTCAAAAGGAAACCCAGGTATGTTTGGTTATGGAGGAGTGATAAGGGATGAAAAGGGTCATATAATAATCATCTTTCATAGTAATCTAGGGAAAGCCACAAACAATATGGCAGAGCTCATGGCCATGGAGCAATGCTTAGAAATCTTTAGGGACTCAAATCTTTAGAACAGTATAATTGAAGTCGATTCCGAATTGATTATCAATTCAGTCAAGAGAATTTGCTATGGATCAGCTCTGGAAAAGGTTTCGAGACATTGGAGGCTTCTACAAATCTATCAAAGGATTCAATCCCAATTGCAGAACATGAGAACCTTGAGTTTCACTCATGTGTGCCAAACTACCAACAAATTAGTGGAAATCTTAGCTAATGAAGGCGTTCATTGTGCTAAAAGAAACAATAAATATAAATGGAGAGAGATCCCCCAAGGTGGCTTATGGGAAGAGTGTCTCAGATAGGTGGAAGTGAACTAGGAGTTGTATCAAAGCAAGGGATTCTAGAAGTATGTAGTCTTCAGGTAATAGTTGAATGTTAGTCCACAAGCATCAATAGTTCAGGGATATAAATGAAAAGATTGGATGTTCCTTTGGCTGGATTAGGTGCCCAGAAGCCTACAACCAAAATTTCTTGGGTGGGTGTCCATTAACATCTCAGGTATTCACCTAAATTGGAATCATATTACAAAAATCCTTTCCAGTGGCTATGTAGGGAGAATAGTTAAAGTTCGAGCAGGTAGGAGTAATAGCAGCAATAGCAACAAATCTGCGTTGAAAATAGCAAGAGAGTTATTAAGGAAATCGTAATCGAAATCACCTTTAATAGTAGCTTTATCTGGCTTTGGGTCCGAAGGAAATGTTAAACAGTGAGCAAGTTACGCAAACGGGTTGGAATCACATGCATTGTGAGGATTTCGGGTGGACTACATGCATGAGGGTTATCGGCCAAACAGGACCTGAAATTTTTATACACTGGTCTCTATAGGCTCATTGGGTCCATTTCAAGAGTTAAAGGGAGGGCTTGTTATCGGCCTGATATTGTTAATGACCATTAGATCTCAGAGGGTAAATCGAATGATCAGGGTTTCTGATTATTTGTTGCAGCCACGTTGTCATGTTTTATGGGTTCAGGGCCTAGTGAGTGGGCCTTAGGCTCAGTTTCCTAGGCTTACAGTGGCCCACTTCTCATATCCTATGTACATTTTGTAATATGGTTGTAGTTTTAATTTTAATAGAAGGTCTAACTCTTAATTTAGCAAAAAAAAAGAATGATGCAAAGACAGCTTCTAAACTAGAGGTTAGAAAGCAGAATAAACATAAAGGAAAAATGAAAGAGAGAGTTGAAGAAATCGATAAAGACATTCCTGAACCTTCATCACCACAAGAATATTAACAGTTACTCTCCAAAATACTGACCAAGATTAAGGAAAAAAAAAAAGGATAGGGAAGAGGAAGAAGGACACAAGAGAAGAAACCATAAGCTTCCAAAACCTAAGAAGGAGCTCTAGACTCTGAGGTAAGGTGAGGAAGGTAACATCAAAAGAAGCCCAGTTCATAGACTTAGAGGAAGAAACCCCAGTTCAATCTCCTGACAGTATTCCACCTGAACACAGTCCACAAAACTCTCCTCCATAGAATTTTGAAGGCAGCCCAAGCAGAGCTTCTCCTGGCATAGATCTAGTACAACAAAAATTCTATGACTACCTAGAGTCATTAGAGAGAAATAATACCTCAATGGATCCAAGATCCTCAACCAATCTAGAGCAGCCTGTCAATCCACAAGACCCTCTAACTAGCTGTCTCAAACAAGAAATCTTTGACTTAGAGATTTTGAACAGGTATATTAAAAAAGAAAATGAAACCTTGAGGGAATAGAACAAGCTAGATAAAGCCATTCATGACAACACAATGCTACACCTAGGATTATGGTACAAGAAAAATAGGAAGCTGAAGAGGAAAAATAGGAATTTGAGAAGAACACTTATCAACCTCAAATATAGACTTCTTATGAAGAAGTCCAGGATGGCAGTCAGTGCAAGGAGAAGTAAGAAAATGAGGTTCGATGTTTTGGTAGAAGTATCATAACAGATACAATAGGATAAGTAAGTTCACTTTTTTGAAAATTACATGGGGGCATGCAATGATTTTGCAGTGGGGGTATGTTGAGCCTCAAAATCACTCTTTCCCTAGCAACTCTTTTCATTCCTTTTTTTGTTTTTCCTTAAGAAATATGCATTCTGATCACCAATAACTGGTATATACTATCTTGAGGAGGACATTTAGTGATTTACATGTTATGCTTTTTATTTTTTGTTGTTTGAATAAATTTTTGTATATTAGCTACAGAACGCAGCCTATTCTGCAGCTAATCAGCTATTTTGCAACTACCTTCATGATCTAATAGGTTCTAGGTGTCATAAGGATAAAATAGCCACATGGGTAGCTTTGAAATCATCATGACATGGACCCTATCCTATTCATTCAGCCCAGGTCGAAAAAGAAGATGGCATAATACTACGGTCAATGGATAAATCAAGCACCAAGAGACCGAAAGAAACATGACTCTATTTCATGGTTAATTAATGTGTTTCACAATGATGGGAAGCATTATCCGGAGCAACTACCTATACCTACGGACTCCAATAGCCACCTGTACAAACGAATCCAATAGCCACCATGTCTTGGCTTTATTTCTCCTGCATCTGAGGAAGAAATTCCACATATCTGTCTTCTACGTGTTTGGCTGTAGCATGCTTTTCTCCATAAATAATTATATGTTTTTTTCTTATAAATACCTGTGTAAAGGACCAAAGAAGTTAGTATAGTAATAGTTATATTGTGAAATCGAAGTTCTAGACTCTATAATTTCTGGGCATTTTGTGTCCCTGTTTTAATATGAGAAGGCCACATGTTTTTATGAACATCTATAGGAATTTTCTTAGAGTTGATTCAGCAAGTGTAGCCTAATCAATTGTAGAGGGCCCCTGCACTGAAGAAGGTTTCATTTCATTTTATTTTTCTTCTTGTTACACTGTAAATTCATCATTTTCTTTCTAAAACAATGTTTATAATCATTTTCTTACTAACAATGTTTATAATGCAATTTCAATCATTTTCTTATTAACAGTGTTTATAGTTTAGAGCAGTTTCCATTAGCTTGATCTCTTTTTAGTTTTTATTAGTAGTTTAGAAGATAGAACTCAATAGTGTAATCTTGTTTCTTCAATTAGAAACTAACCTTGTTTCAGGATGAGAGTAGGATTGAAGAATGATAAAGATACATTGTTGGATAGTTTACTTCATTCACTATTTTGCTAGTTTAAATTCTCAATTAAACTGATCAGTGTCATTTACTGTCTTTGCCATTTCAATTTTAGTTTACTGACTCATGGTGTTGATGAATTTTTATGGAAAACCCTTCAAGTTGATAATTCATCCTTAACTAAGTGGTTGAACATTTCATCTACGCAATGAGTTCTTTCTGCATATTTGTATTTTCTTTCTCTTAGATTAATGAAGTACAAAATTACTCAAATGTCATCCCAAGGAGACTGTCTCCCAAAATTGAGAGGTAGAGTAACCAAGTATTTCATTTAGTTTTATTTCTGTAATTAGTTAGACATCAATTGTAAATTTCACTTTTAGTTTTAATTCATGATTTGGAAATAATGGTAAAATAAGAATAGAAACTTTGTTTTCATTTTTTTCTTAGCTTTGTTTTCATTTTTAGATTTTGAGCAGTCTTTAAGAAAGTTAGATTTAGTTTTGATAATTTAAATTGTAAATCATTAGGAATTAAAATATTAAAAACCTCCAAAACAACATAAAACATAAAAACAACAAAGTAAGAAGGGTTAGCTATCACAAACAGTGCACTACACTTCAACAGTTTATGATACCCAGATTGATAATTTATGTAGAGTAATTTAGGACACTAAATTGACCAAAGATGTATTTCATTAAAATAGATTTTGTATAAAATGTGTGTACAAAATATGTCATCCAAGGACAGAAGGCCCCATGGCCTTTTATTTTTTGAATATGCTGACACCAAAAAGTCAAAATGTGGTCCTACAAACTACAACAACTAAGCATGATGATGCTCATGATAACAAACGATAGCACAAGCAACTCGACATAGCAAATGTTTGTGAGGCCCTGGAACCCTAAATACATGTCTCTGATAGGTGCAAGGAATGTCATCAGTCCTAGTCTCTGGGATGTTCAAAGTGAACCTCTCAAGGTTTTTTTCTAGCTCTGTCAAGATATCATCTGCCTCTGGGTTCATTGCTGCAGCTGCTATAGGTTGTGTACCTCGTCTATTGAATCATCTTAACCAAGCTAGTTTGGTTGGACCCACATCTATACATGTATTTTAGATCCTTCTCCTTTGAAGACTAAAAACACATAAAATTTAAAATTTTGGAAATATGTCAAAATGAGCAATTCTTACCTAGATCACCCCACTGAGTTCCAGCTGGAAGTGGGATATCAGGATCACCTCTGTAATCCATCCCAGCATATAGAAAGTCCTCAATAGGAACAATCTACTAGCCTAACCACTCAAAAAAAATCTATCGTGCACCTCACTACTAGTCCATCACCTCCACGGTGTGCCATCAGTGCAACTCACCTCATCATGTGTGGATCCATGGAACCCCCCTCATCTGCCAAAATCTATTGTGTTTAGAGGATATGAACCCTCTCTAGGGAAAAAGAAACAAGAATGACACCATAACTGAAATTATTCAGTTTTTCGTTCTTGCACTTACTCAACTGGCCCTTCATATTCACCACCACTGCCTCACACTAGTTGTATACCATGGATTCCTAGCATAACGCGACTATCTACATCTGTGCCTATGTGGCTAGATGAAGGCCAACACTTCCAGACAGTTTTCAAACGGTGAAATAAATGGTCCTCAAGGGTAAAAGCTCGATGGTATGAATGTCAATTGTCTCATCCTTAGGTGGTTCACCCCTACAAAAGTGTCGTAGATACCCATCAATGGTATCTCCTCCCGTCCTCAATCCTAATAGTGAAAGATCAACTCCCCAATGAGACAACCCAGTCAAGAAGTAGATGTCATCGACATTAATGGTAATGCAATGATCGGCAATCCCAAAGCATTGTTCCTTGACATTCCACGTCCTTACTAGCCATGTCATCAAATCTACCCGAGATTTCATCCCATGAATGAGCCAGTTTTTCAAGAGGTCACATGTCCTGAGAGCCTGCCTAGTGGCCAAATTTTCCAAAGATGCCAAATCATTGGCTTCATGCTTTCTTTCCCTCCAATCTAGTTTGAGCAATCAAATGATCTGAAATGATCATTTTAAAGCAATTAGAATCACTTTAAAAAATCATCTCATGTTTTTTCTAGCTCAAAAATTGTTAAAAACTAAACCCCCAACATTTGCACAACTGCCCTTTTATGGACAAGACACAACTATGTGGCTACCCTTTTATGGGTAGGACATAGTTGTGTGGTTATTTCCCGCATAATTCCATGCAAGATATGATTTTCCGTGTGGAAACTTTTATCGGCTTGTGCTGGCCTGATTGAAAAAAACTCACATAGGGCCGAGGGTGCATTTTCAACAATTTTTTTCTCTAAAAAAATAAATGAAAAATCAAAATGAAATTCTAAAGAGATAAAAAACTAAATTAGGGAGAGATCTTCTACCTAGAAGAAACGGTGCAGGATTATGTCCACTGATTGGCTCGGAATCAGTCCTAGAAGTCTAGTGGTAAAAACTCCTCTCTCTGCTCTCAAATGGTAAAAATGAAAATGGTAAAAATAATTTACTTTTGCCACTTTTATAAATCTTTTGGAGCTAAAAAATATTACTTTGATGTTTAAAACCTTTTTGAGAGCGAAAATGACCTTTTGGAGAAGTTATGATGAGCTATTGAGTTTAAATGTGCAAGATCGCTTACGGAGCGAAGATGAATCATTTTGACATTTTAGCAGGCCTTTATCACTTTTCAGGCTCCTAAAAATTATGAAGAGAGAAAATCATGGAGTCTTCTTTTAAGTCATGTTTAGACTCTTTCGAAATGAAAATATCATCGAGTACCTGCTTGTTCAAAATCGTAAAAGTAGATGTGCAACCATCCACTCGGTATAAGTTTACGCCTTTTACAGACTGAGCTAGGACTGTTTATGAAAAATGTATAAGTTGACCAGACATGGTCAATAGAGTTCTCTCTTATATTATTTTATCCTTTTTCAGACCTAAGAGACTAAAACTGATGAAAAAGAACCTGATGGAGTCTACTTATGTTTTCCTTCTGACTCTCTAAAATTGAAAAATGTCTAGCTTTACTTTCTCTGGGCTCGTTAAAATTTTATGGTAAAGGAACTGAATGAGTTTTCTTTTTGTGTCTTTTTCAAACTCTTAAAAGAAAATGACATCGAGTTATTCCTTTACTGGACTTGTAAAAAAATAAACAGTATAGGACCCATTAAACATAATGAGATGGAACCATTCCTTCTTAGGGTTCGTTAAAAATACTTCGATGGACTCATCTGAAGGATGAGCTTACAATCCAAGCATATGTTATCCTCCTCAATATGTAGAATAAAGAGGTACTTTCTCATAATGGTGGGGGAATATTGTGAAAAGGTGTCCATTTTACATTATCATTTTTAAGAGGTAGCATGTCGCTCTTGAACACGACACTCTGTCACACTCATGTCCAGGTTGGGAAATCCATTTTCCTTATAATTAATCGAACCTCATTGAAAGTCTTCATGGTTTTGGGTATTATCGTTAAGTCAAATGCTGCCAAGTCATAGTCATGCCATTATGTGTTCAAGAGAATTTCAACCTTAGTTAAAAACCCCTTTGCAAATTCTATGCCTTCAATCATGTCGGTCGTCCTTGAGTCAGTCCTTGCAAACAATTTTCAAAACTTGACACTATGTTTCTTGTCATAAGCTTTCCTACGATGGATCACTTCTTATCGACTTCATCTCATTATCTAGGAAATTGATTTAGAAAGTTTTAGTACCTTGAAGCCTACATTCCTTAGTGGTAGGTTTCTCTCTTTCGACGATGGGCCCTCATCATTGGCCTTCGATTGAATGATTTTATGAGTATTTGACTTCAGATCACCTATTTGTACTTCATATATTGTACTGGAAGTACCTTGAGAACGATTGTCATTATTGGTGGTTTCTCTTGCAATTGTTAAGGGTTCACATCATTAACCAGTAATCAAGTGGTTTCTGCCATGTTCAACTTCAAAACATTCATTCACATGGTTAGATTCGTATTTTGGATCGAGAAATGGAGATCAAGACCTTGGATCTAGTTTTATCAATCTAGGTTATGAGGAGATTTTATATTCATGATTATGTAGACAGATGGATGAACTCATACTGTGTCTACCATCTATATGATTATAGTTTCTCCATGCTTGTTCATTGAATTCACTTTACTCTGAGTACGGGAATTCCTACCTCAAAGATGATTTTTGATATATATTTGCAATGTATTCCATGAATGTTCCCTGCAGGTTTCTAACCATTTCCTCTTATCTAATCCTTGGAATGATAAAGCGCTTCAATATTTTAAACTTGTTTTACAAACTTCTCACTTTAGGGGTCAATTTGTTACATGTCAATTTGTCGTCATGACACTTGATCAGTTTATGGTTCTTTTTACCATCCGTGAACATGTTTGAATCAACTCTCTAAGAATTCAAACAACCCAAAATATTTTGATGTAGATGAGAAATTTGAGAAAAATAGCTATCACACCTTGTTAAGTTCCACATGTGTCAATTTCTCTAGAGTTTCTCCCACATGCGCTAAAATTAACTCTGAGAACAATGTAGAGTTGCACTCTGTCTGCCACTATGAACCTGTGTAGGTGAATTCTAGAAAGTACAAATAAAAAGTACATCTAGAAACATAGTTGGTCGAATATTTCCCAACTGAAAGATTCCATGTGATGATATTCAAACTATAACCCTCAAATGATGCATCTCCATCCCTTTCCTCATGGTAAACTAATCCCTCAATGGAGTCTCTTCCTCCTCTTTTGGATATAAAACTTCCCCCTCTTGGCCTATAAATTGACTAGAGGGTAGAGGGATTAAGGAGGTCAGAACTTAGAGAAGACAAACTTATGCCATTGGTTTGAGATTGGAAAGCTTGTCATCTAAGGAGGAGATTGAAGGCATTTTGGAGTGACCTAACGACATCAAGGTGAAGGCTGTAAGGCTCCTATTAATCTTTGATTAATATAAATTAACAATTTATCCCATTGATTTGTCTTATTGAAATGATGAATGGTTTACAATTTCTTATAGTGTTTATTAAGGAAAATTCATATCCTAATTTCCTTCATCATTAGGCTAAGTTGTTTGGATTATTATATCACATGTGTTTTTGATCCTTTTATGGTCAATGTTTGCAAGTCTTATCAAGCATTGAAGAGTTGCATCGAATCACAACAAATGATCTTCATCAAGCATTTCATGAAAGAGGTAAGATGCTCATACATTAGCTTTAATTCTTATCATTCAAACAAGTTAAACTTAGGGAAAGAGTCAGTTCAATTGTCTTATTTCTAGTTTCCATCAAGGATCTAGGGAGATCACTCTTGTCCGTAAGAGGGATTGTCTGGTATAACACCTGTCCAGTATTATTTTGATTAGAGGGGACACTAATGGGATAGAGGTGCATGTTTCTATCCATTGGAAATTGTTTTCATCAATTCTGAATTTATTCAAAACTACAAAGAGAAACTTGTGGAAAAATTGGTCAGAGGAATTGGCCATGTCTAATTTAGCAATCATTCATTTATCGCCTCAAGAAGTCCTTAAATAGATAGCTTCTTGCACTAATATAATGTTATCAGAAATTTGATTGTTACTAATAGAACCACCTTGGTTTGCATAAATTAATTTTGAAGTAGTAGCTTGATCTTTAGAGATATTAGTTTGCATGATATATTGCATAACAAAATTTGTTGAAATTAATATAATGAAGCCAAATTCACTTATTTCAAGACAAGTATTGGAACCTAAGGTTATTTTATCTCATCACATCTCCAAAGATTTTGGAGAGTGTTAGTTGAAGGGTTGAATAACACTATAAATTTAGTTGAATGATCACCTTCTGGGAGATTCGATTAAGTGGTCATTAGGCTGGTCGAGTAACCAACTAGAAGATAATGGTTTACTAATAGGAAAATTGAATGAATGGTTGAAATAATTCACTAGTTCATCAAATTGAATTGAATGGTCAACTAATTGATGCAAAGATAGTGGATAAGATAGTTTGGGTTTAATGGAAATAATTGTAACAACTAAACCTCACGTTTGGACCAAATCCTTTCTAATCCAAAGAAATTGGAGAGATTTGGCATGTATAAATAAGGGACCCTATGGGTTGAATAAAAGAACAATAATAAGAAAATATTGTGATATTTTTCATTCTGCATTATGATGCTCAGATCATAATTAATTGTGGTTTAATGATATAATGGTGTCTCTAGACACCACCCATCATCTTGAAGAGTTATTTTCTCTTTTATTTAATCTCTAATTAAATTCTTCCATCTTTGTTTTGTTCTTGGTTCTTGGTATAATACCTACCTCAACATGGTATTGAAGTTGATGGTTTCATACCTAGCTCTATTATTAAAAAAATGTGCTAATTTAGATCTTTTCTTGATTAAATTTTGGTTGATTGATTTAATATGTGGAATCCCCTTTTGAGAAAAAATGGAATGATAAAAATTATTTAAAGATTACATCTATTGTATTATAGGGAAAAAATGAATTAATTACAAGTAGTTTGTACCAAGAAATATACGCAATATACACAATGAACAAGAAAGGAAAAACATAAGAGAAATAGTAGAGAAATAGCAAAAAACCTTTATATTATATTTTAAGATAGCAAAAAACAACCTCTTCAGGTCTAGGACACACATATTTATATGACTACTAGAAAATTACAAGAATTATAATAACTAACCAACTTGGTTGGCTAACTAGATAGGATAGTTGATCAACTTACAATACATACCAAACTTGGTTGGATGTGTCAGCTAGCCCCTCCAAGATATTGCCCACCCTCAATGCCTTGTTTGTCTCAAAGAAGGGGAGATATGAATTTGTTACATTTACAAATAATTGGAATGACAATAGAGAAGAATAGAAGAGTAGACAAATAATTATGATCTTCGAAAAATTAGTGATATTGTACTAGAAGTGGACTAGAAAATGTTGGTTGTGCTACTATTGCTAGCTGATCCATTGATTATGTTAGCTTAACATCTAGTATTCCTACATGCAAAGTTTGGATCCTATATCTTTGTCATTATTGGGGTGACCAATTTTATCCTTCAACTTCTATTTCCATAATAGATGATTGTGTAAGTTGGAGATAAGGTCCACATTCCAATATCATTGGTGCAAAAAAATGGTACTTTGGTAATGGAGGCAATGGCTAGGGTGACGATGCAAGGACTAAATCTTCAACAAATATTTTATGATGAATAATTGGTGTAACCCCCTAAAGATGTTGGTCAAATTTTGAATAGTATCTAACTAAGTCTTGTGCTTACACCTCCAAAGCCTTCATTTCAACTAAGTACCCCAGCTTGTCAGATGCTAAGTTGTCTTTGAATGTTGGTAAATTTGGAGTACCCTAGTTTTATAGCCTTTGTATTTTGGCATAAATGTTCTACAGATAATCAAAAACATTTGTAAATTTTATCTAAAACTTATTTCCTTAATTGAGCCATTGATGATCAAATGTTCTTCTAGCTTCCTTTCCTAAGTTATTTGATTCTCCAATGTTGAGATTGCACTAGGTTCAAAAATGCATTATTGGTCATCTTTAATACCTTTGATGGGTACTTTTTGAGATTGTAGTTGGTTTCATGTGGTCAACAAATAGGTTAGACAATTATTGAGGAAAACATTAAATTTGGATTCCCTATCCATGGTTTCCTCCAATTTACTTTTATCTGCGTAAATTATTTAACTCTTATTCTCATATAGAATATAATTATCCAGACTTCTGTGTTTGGGTCAGTTGTGTGATTTAGGTGATTTATCTTTCTTTGATAACCGATTGTGATGCATTTTTACTTAAATTTATTAGATTATGATTACACTTGATTATTATTAGTGTTATTTATCATCTAACAACTAACAAATAATAAAATCAAAGAGACAATAGGGCACAATATGTAGGCGATCAACCAAGGCCAAAACCTCTCCAACTGAGAGTAAAACCCACAAGAATTATTATCTTCTTATAGAATTTCAATTGAATAATTCCAAGACCCATGAACATTAAGCAAGTCCCTCCAAGAACAAGTCAAACCTTGATTCCAACAGCCTCTACAATTTCCATTTTCCCAACTGATTCTTTTGGAACTTCGACCTGCCCAACACATTCTTCTGCAACTTCGATATGCCCAAAAAACTGTTCTGCAACTTTTACCTACCCAACAAATTATTTTGCAACTTCGACCTACCCTACAAATTCTTCTGTCCAACAAATTATTCTTCCCAAAAAGTTCTTCCACCCAACAAATTCTTCTGCCCATCAAATGTAGAAACCCTAACATGAGAGAGAGAGGCCCAAAATATTAGATCTAGTTCTTCTCCTTCCTTTTCATCCCTTTTCCAGCTTCTATCTTAAGAAGATTGAACTTGCTTGAGTGGGTCACAATGAGGGAAAGTTCCTTCTTATTTATACGCTTGTGAGGGGTACAAATTGCTCTCTTTAGGTCGACTTGTCGCTTCATGTAGGTTGACTTGATATTTGTGCCATAAGAAGGCCTTGGTGGGTATTTTGATTCTATTTTGACTCAAATAAATTTTCTTTACAATATGTAACATGCCCAAATGGGTCTTCAATACATGAAAATGACTCACTTGAATTTATGACAAACCTCGACGCACTCAATGGGTGCTTGACCTAAAAACAAATTTCCCTCAAGCATGAAACCCACGCCTCAAGAATAATAATAAATTTATTTTTCACATTTCATTAAATACATAAAATCATGATTACATATGCCATTATGAGGACCGAACCTAGTTACATATTTCAACACTTCATCTTAACTAGGGAGGTATTCATAATCCATACAAGGTACTTGGGCATTCTCAATCTGAAGAATTTTCATAAGAAGAGTCAGATTGGTAGCCCATCTATATAACATCATATCGTCCAACATTGTCATGTAGCAAGGCCTTGACTAACATCTTTATCTATCCACAAGATTAGAGCACAATTCTGGTGAGATCAATGATTTATAGACACCCTCATTATTGTATCTCTCATAACATACCCCACCCAGGTTGTCTCAGAGTATGTTCCACCAGGACTATTCTTATCTAGATTCCCAATCCTCAAATAATATCAGTCCTCTATGACTATTCTTATCTTGGATGCCCTAACACATCCTAAAAGAGTATCAGATTCCATATGCCTACAATCCTCCATTCTTTCTTCCCAAGTGAAGACAAGAATGATGTGTCTATCTCTCCCTCTCAACTAGGGAGGATATACCCATTCTTATAAAGGAATGTTCTCAAGCTTCCTCTTACCTGGAGAATTTTCTAGGCTCCTAGTGACATGCTTCCAAGCTCCTTCGTATCTAAGGACTTATTTCAGAGTTTCCACCAAGTTAGAAACTTGTTTCCAGACTCCCTTGTAACTAGGGACTTGTTTCCAACAACAAATTTTTATTCATTGATGGAGATCATGAGACCTTCAGCTTCTTATAACGCTCCTCCATTCGATGTCATGAATTTCATATTTAATACTATGGAGCCTTCTTGTAGGGCATAAACTATCAATCACTTTCCTAAAGTCATCCATGTCATCCTTCCACTTATCAAAAAGTGATTTTGTACTCCACATCTGGCTTTCCTTCATACAACTACCTCTTCCACATCATGTTTCCTTTAAGATATTTTATCCCACCACATGAGTGCTAGTTTTGGACAACATCCACAACTCTTTTTCCAGTAGCCCTGCATTAACCCATCCAAATTTTCTTCAAAAATGAAAAAGGAAATTAAATCAAGATTACCTTTTGTGATGGCCCTTCATCATGACATCTATTTGCTTGCAATATTAACATCTTGCACATATATTTGACACATCTCCAAGATATACAATATCAAGAGTCTCCTTATTTTCCATATTTCATCTTGGTCTTCATATCTTTCATATGGAGATATCCTAGTCAAATATTTTAGTCATTCTATTTTGATTTCCTTCTCTATAGTTGCATATTTCATGATCTCTTCCTTTCTTTATTCACACATTTCTCCCCAAAAATTTCCAATCATAATTCCTTCATTTTTATCAACCACCTCACATTCCATATGACAAATTGTTATGTTGATTTCATCTAGTCAATATGTGAACCATGCCTTTATGCATCCTTCCAAAGGAGGATATCCTTTTCTTTTGATCGTGCTCATGAGGTGGAGCATTTATCGATGCTATCTGCAAGTATATGACATGACCCAATTTATTAAACCTATGCATACATACCTATTTTCTCCTTTGGTCATATAGACTTCCTTCAGTAGCTTCATATTGTTGATTTAGAGTGTTTCAATCATCTTTGATATGCTGAATTATTTTGTCATATTACCATCATTATTTCAAACAATGAATCCCATCCAAATTGGAATTCTCAGCAAGATATTTTCTTCTCCCAATAGATGAACCTTCCAATGAATATTCTAGATGGGGATCCTGATTTTCCTCATATTGCAGATTCTCCTTCCAAATGATGTATGACGAGAACTATACTAGATGACTCACTTCTACCCATAAGTACTACTTATGATTTTAATTAGGTTCTCAAAAGCTAATTCCTTCTAATAGTGACTACCATGAACTTCAAATATCTTTCAAGCTTCCCATGAGCTCTTTCTTTCAATCATATGCTATTATGATTGCATCCCCTAAAATGATGCATCCTATCATGCTTATAATTCTTCATAACATGGTATCTATATTTATAGAAACTGAAAGTAACTAGGTGGAGAAGACTTATCTCAATCATAGTAGAGATATTTTACTTCTTCCTTCTTGGATTTCTTATTTTTAGCTTCTTCCACTTATTTAGTGATATGGGATGTTTCCATTCCTCTTTCTTTTTCATCCTTCGTGAGCTTAGGACAATCTCTCTTATAGTGCCCATATCCATACCATTGAACCTTCACCATATTCCTAATTTTTTTTTAGGACCAAATTTGCCAAAATTTTCTTTCCTCTTTGCCATGGTAGGATATGCTTGACTTTGCTCATTTGATCCTACATTACTTTTTTCCTTCAACTTGGTTTCTTGAATTTAACATAGTGACCACAACTCATTGAATGGAGTAGCTTCCTTCTTTCCATAAATGCTTTATGTAAAGTTACCCCATTCCTCTGGTGGTGCGTTGATAACTATAGTAGTTGTTTCCTTGTGATACGTTATCTCTCCCAAACCTTGCATTTGGTTCCTTATTTCAGACACCCTCATAAAGTATCAATCATTCTTCCTTTGATATCATAATATTTTAGAGCTTGGTTCTTAATGATATCACTTCTCCTGCTGAACTTATGGAGAATAATTCCACTAGTTTGTCATCGATGTCTTTTCACTTTTTCAATTTTGCTACATAAGGATTCTTTGAGCCCTTATTTCCTTTTTCATGTATTCAAATAGAGCTTGATATTATTCCTTTGTAGGTTTCGTGACAAAACCCTTAACATGCTCAATGACTTTATTTTCTATGCGGATTAAATATATCATCGTCTTCCATGCAAGAAATTTTAACAACCCAACCAATTTGTCTTTCTCTTTGCAAAATGAAGTCATTTTTGATAGATTCAAATATAAATATAAAGATACTTACTTTTCATGTGAAGATGCTTCTTCATGTAAATATCTTCAACTTGATGCCTTCTCTATTTTGATGATGGTAGAATATATCTTCTTGATGAAGATGTCTTTCCTCAAAACTAATCCTTCAACGAGAGGGAGATCACCTTGATTCCTTGAAGATGATGATTATGCTTCTTCCCGCTTCTCTAAAATGTAGATACTTTTATATGCTTCAATGTGTAGTTATTCTATGGATGAGATAGTGTTTTAAGTTCTTCTTATAAATTTAGATTTCGACCCTTCTTCATGTTTTAGGCTGGTTGTTGCAGGACTGCAATTTTGGCTTCTCTTGCAAAAACCCTACATCACACATGTTGTTCGAATATGGACAACCTTTCCTCCTTTTTACTTTGCTTGACCTTGATTCCTTCTCTTGAAAATTAAACTTACTAAATATTCCTTCTTTCACCCAAAATTTGGCTCCTTTGAGTGACTGCAATTTTTGGCTTCTACTAGTGCAGGCTGATGCCCTAACCTTCGCACATGTGGAGGAGAATTAGCCCAAAACATAGTAGGAAATGCTTCTCTCTTATATATTCTTCCTTCGCTGGGTATACGTATTATTTCTCTCTCTTAATTGAACTCTTATTGATTATTCTGAGATGCTTTTCTAGTGCTTCGTCTCTTGAGTGTCCTTCTTTAAGTTGTCTTTCCTTGTCTTGACACCTTAGATTTGATACCATATCGAGAAAGCTAGGGCAAATAGATTAGGTGATTTCTCTTTCTTTGATAACTTCTTGTGATGTATTTTTACTTAACTTGATTACCTTCTTCTTACACTTGATTATTGTTAGTTTTCTTTATCATTAAACAACTACTAAACAATAAAATCAAAGAGACAACATGACACAATATGTAGGTGATCAAATAGGGCCAAAACCTCTCCAACTGAGAGGAAAACCCACAAGAAATATTCTCTTCTTATAAAACTTCAATTGACGAATTCCAAGAATTATGACCTTTGACTAGTACCCTCCAAGACCAAGTCAAACCTTGATTCAAGCAACTTCTGCAATTTCCACTTACCCAACAGATTCTTTTGGAACTTTAACCTACCTAACACATTCTTCTACAACTTCAATATGTCAAGAAAACTCTTTTTCAACTTTTACCAGACCAACAAATTCTCCTGCAACTTCAACCTGCCCAACAAATTCTTCTGTCCAACAAATTTTTCTACCCAAAAAAATTTTCTTCCCAACAATTTCTTCTTCCCATGAAATGTAGAAACCCTAACATGACAGAGAGAGGCCCAAAAACTTCGATCTAGTTCTCCCCCTTCCTTTTCATCATTTTTCCAGCTTCTATCATGAGAATATCAAACTTTCTTAAGCGAGTCACAATGAGGTTGAGTTCCTTCATATTTATAGGCTTGTAAGGGGCACAAATTTCTCTCTTTAGGCTAACTTGTCCCTTCATGTATGCTACCTTGATATTTGTGCCATGACTATGTATTGGAGGGTCTTTCACTTCTATGTTGACTCAAATAAATTTTCTTTACAATATGTAACATGCCCAAATGGGTCTTCAATACATGACAAAGACTCAATTGACTTATGACAAACCTGGAAGAACTCAATGGGTGCTTGATCTAAAAATAAGTTTCCCTTGAGCATGAAACCCATGCCTCAAGAATAATAATAAATTTATTTTTCTCTTTTCATTAAATACATAAAATCATGATTAAATATGTCATTATGAAGATTGAACCTAGTTACATATTTCAACAAGTTGTTGGATTCACTGACTTTTATTCTTGACTATACACTGTTATCAATGTGTTTATGAACCTGTTATTTTATTGCATCTAGTTGATCATTTTAGGGGCTTGGAAAAACCAACTGTATTTTCTGCATAGCTAGAGTCTTGCATTATGTCCAAACTACTTGTCCCTTCGAATTTCTCAACCACAGTCTAAAAAATACCTTCCTTGTTCTTTTCCACATTAAGTTCACTTTCTTGGTATCTTCCCTCAAACTTTTAAAGATTTGTTTGCCTGATATCTTTGTTATGTCTTAGGCTATTGTATTCAGTTCCAATTGAATACCCTTTGACTTCTTTGATTTATCCTTATTGATTTTATCATGACGCCTTTTAGACGATGTCAATATAGGGGTCTATGATGTTGGTTGGGTAGTTGAAACTAGTTGCTACGACTATTTTTATTCATGAGGTAGGTTATTGGAACCATTGAAATCAAGTAGGGTACTTTTTAAGGGTTCAAATATTATGCCTATTTATAGTATTATGGGTGACTACTCAAGTTTAAAAATTCATACATATAAAATATGAGAAAATATTCAATAAAAAATGTAATTTACTATTTAAATTGGTACAATTTTGGAAAATATTATCCATTTAATCATATATATGTAAAATGTAGGTGAATTTTTAACCAAATTGGTGAATATTATTTTTATTTCTTTATTTATTTATTTTTTATAAAATTTCCAAAAAATAGCTAATTAGAGAAATTTCCCCCTTAAAATATTCCATAAAATGAAAGGGATATTCCTTAATCTTAATGTTGGTGTCCATTTGTTGTGATTCAATGTGTTTAGGAGACATCAAATAAGCTGACACTTTGGTTTTCTTGAGTTGGATTTAAACTATAATAGCCTCTTCCTCGATTGCAATTGGCTCGATAGGTCGAGATTTAACTATCAAGTTGACTAATATCTAAGTCTATTTAGTCTACAAAACTTTTGCTATGGGTGTATGCGCCATGGTAGCAAAAATGGATATTGTTACTGTTGGAACTAACAATTGGGTCTGGTTCCTTTTCAATTACTACTCAGCCAACATTTTCTACTTCATTGTTTCAATGAATATTTCCTTTGGCTAACTGATTGACTCCAATATTTATGAAACAATAGATGATCCCATGAAATCCTTTGTTCAAATTTATTGTTGAGCTCACTTCCCCTTTATTTTGGTTTCCTCCAAAACTTGTTTATATATGCATTCTAATATTTTTTGCATGTTGGGATCATCTAAAGTTATATCATATAAAACCTCTTTCTAGTCGATGCCCAATGATTGGAGTTGTTTGAATGTAGGTTATGTCACCTTTTTTTACTTCTTCTTAGTAGAGGGCTTGACAGGGGCTGACAAATCAACTTTGAACAAAATGGTATAGAGCTCATCCTTCCATTCTTCCTCGTGTTCACCATAATTTAGTGGGAAGGAAATGTCTATTTGAGGTTCCAATACCACATATCAAATTGGAAACATGCTATCAGTTCCTTAAAAATTTCTAGAGCCAATGGCTTGTATGATAAATATTTTGGCTATGAGTTGTTGGAATTGATGTATCAGACTAGCCATATCCAATCCTAAATTAATTTGAGATTTTCTAGGTAGGGTCCAATGAATCTGTTTGGATACCTTCCATTCGGGAGTCGTGGTCTTTAAATTCACAAGCCAGCTATGGAACATCTCTTTCACTGCTAACAATTCTATCTTTCTTAACCAATTTTTAATAAAACTTTTAAAGTTCCTCCTCATAAGGAAAAATTTATTAGTAAATAAAGTCTCCATGATTGGAGTAACCTATGACATAGTGAGCCATAATAGTAATGAAGAGAAACAAATTTCCTTACCCAAGTTTTGACATCATTTGGAGATTTTTTTATTATGATAGCAACATGGTTGGCTTAGTTTTACTTCTTCCATATCCTTACAATCTGGATGATTTCTTCCAACATATTTAATTTTACATCCAATAGATGACCCACCAGAGTAAGGCATAGTGAAACAATTAAGTAGACCCATTTAATTTTGGGTTTTGTGACTTGACTTATAATAATACCTTTAGATTTTTTGGTGGTCATACATTTCATGAAATCCTATAGTCAAGCACTAGAATCAACTATTATGTGTATTTTATCCCCCTTATGTGGTAGACCTATAACTTTGTGAATAGTGTACACCATAGTTGCTAAATGTATTTCTAGCTATAGGATTCCATTTTGGAATTGACTGACTATCAAGTTTTTAAGCTCTTCCTTCCTACCTTTGAATTCTATAATTATTGGGGCACACACATAGCCATGAATCACTATACTATGAAGATTCTATGTTTCCAGTCACCACTAGCTTTTGACCAAGGCCCATTTTTTAAATGAATCCTAATGGTTATCCCATGATGGTTCTTTGATGTTGGTTTGTATGATATCGTTGGGCCAAATTTCTAATTTTGTGACCATGAATTTATTGAATCTCACTTTTCACCATATCTTGATCATTATTTCTTCAGCCCGTGTCTATGTTTTGCGCGACAAAATTTTAAAGCTATCTTCAGAATCTTTCCCTCTTCAACATTTGAGAAGGTTGGAGCTAGAAATCAAAGGGTTAGAAAAATTAGAAAGATTGGGGATTTATATAAGCTTAGTGTTTGACTGTTCAGGTGCACTAATGTTTGTAAATGGAAAACATTTTGGTTCAAATAGACAGAGATTGTGTTGGTTCAAATTTTATTTTTTTTCTAATGGGATATCCAAGTTGTACACACTAGATTTTTTTGTCGATTTTACAATTTTCACCTAGTTTGGGTTGCCAGTTGAGTTAATAATTTTCATTAACGTGAACTGGAAATTTAGCTTGATATTTTTGGTTAAGATTTTTAGTCGAGTCAAGAATTAAACCCTTTTTTATAATATGCATGATATCTCTATTGGAAGTCTTTTCAACTTTATTGATGGTACTATTCCTTTGAATTTGTTGTGATTTCTTGTCTAGTAGACTTTCATTGACATGTGAGAAACTTAAAAGCTATGCTGGGCGTGGGATCCCCCAAGAAACGTTTTGGGGCTTAAAGCCCAAGTTTTGACTAAATCTGATGTAAAGACTCCACGTTTTGTGGGCGCGAAGCGTGAAGTTTGTAAGTGAGTCATAAGGTTGTCTGCCCTTATTTTTGTAATGTAATGTCGACTTGAGATATCTACCCATGGTTCACGGACCATGGGATTGTATAAATAGATCGAGGATCTAAGCTTTAAAAGAGACACCGAAGGATGAAGAATTGAGTCTTAGTTGAAGTGTAGAGTTGAGTCTTTGGGTCGTAGAGTAGGAGAAGGCTCTACAGTTGAGTGCACAGAGGCCTAGTAGTTTGTAGCTGAGTGCACAGACCCCTGCAACTGAATGTGTTGGGTGTGTCGAGTTTGTAACCTTTGGATAAGTAATAAAGAGAAGTTTTACATGGTTTCTATGTATCTTTCTCCTATTTTGTGAATTGAATGTATCAGATATAAATTGCATTTCTATTATTTGTATGATGTGTGAACTTATGTGAATGTGTTGATAAAGTGAATATAAGATAAAGTATATGTTTACGTGAAGATAACTAACTTTTATAAGAAGATAAGTAAGATATGCATGTAAATTGGGGAATTAGCATAGATCGTTGCTTGGGTAGCATGAAATCACATCAGCCCCTAGTGAGGGTTGCGCAAAGGTGATTGTAACAGAATGTGAAGGTCTCACAGGTCAGGTCAGTGCGTGAGGTGACCTGCATGAAGCTATTCACAATTGGACTAAATCGACCCCTCAGACATCTCAAGGGTGCGGAAACTTGGTTCCATCATCCCCCCATACTGCTTTGGGTGAGACCTTAGTCCGTGCTCCGTGGGTTGTTGCTAAAAGGGCCAACAGTACAGGGATTTGTTTAGCTAATTAATTCTGAACCTGGGTTAGGCCCCCTAAAGCCAACAAATGGTTCCATTGTTGGGACTGGAATCTGCATAGAGATGTTTGATGTTGTATCATTAGAATCCAACTAAGAAGGAAATTGAAGGCTGGTTGGACAGGAGAATTCACGAATTCGTGGTGTAGGAGAACAGGAATCTGCGACTAACAAAAGAAGAGTGGTTAGACTGCTACCTGTACATAGAGATCCATGAAATCTTCTTTACATATTTCCCTACTAAGCTGTACGAGTGGATCGCGAAGCTAGTAGATAGCCAAGAAAGGTGGAAGCTTGATGGTCCTATTGTGTGGACTCGAGAGTTGGTGTGAAGATTGGAAGCATCGGAAGATAAGATCATGCACATTGTTGATCACTAGCTCGATTGGGTTATAGGAGGATTCATCATTGAATTCACAGTAAACACTTCAGTCAACTATAGTGAGGCAGAGCGGTGCTTCCTCAAAGGACCACGAGGTAAGTACATAAAGTCCCTGAATACTTGGATTAAAATTTTATTGTGTGAAAAGAGGATTATGCAATTACATTGATGTCTGGGGCTATGAAAAGTGGAAAAAACTACAGGAACAAAGAAAGTAAGGGACTAGGGAATAGCCCTTTAATCTCACCTCCGCGAGGAGGTGAGGAAGAGCTCGCGAAGGTCTCTCCACGAAGTGCGATCCTTTTGATAAGGTAGAGAATTCTACACATACCATCCCCACCCACACCACCACCATCACCTTCATCTTCGCCCGTACCACCTCCACCGCCACCGCAAGTCCATGTGGCATGCACAATAAAGTTTCCAGTGTTCAAGGGATTGGGAAATGAAGATCTGGACCAAATTTGGTTCGTGGTAAAAGTTGTATGGGAAGCGCAGGGAGTTATGGATGACAATATAAAGAAAGCAACATTGGTTAGTGCATTGCAAGATCGTGCGTTGACTTGGTACATTAAGCACTCAAGTGATAATCTAAATGCGAGAATCGCAGATATCCAAACTACGCTAAATAAGGAATTTAGCAGGCCAAAGTTAGAGGCACAGTCGATCATTGGGTTCAAAGATATCACAATGCTACCAGGCGAGACTCCTTGGGAGCTGGATCAAAGGCTAAAGTGTACGATTCGTGAAGCTAATATGACTTTAACAAATGGACAACATTGTGAATGGTTTGTAGCATCACTAATGCCACATTTGAGGAACGCGTTGTCACAACAGAGGTTAATGACTCAGGTAGAGGCCTTGGAGATCGCGATGAGGCTATATGAGACCCCAATATAGAATCCTAACTTGGGAGTTTAGCAGATCCACGCACACTTGAAAAACTTATGCCTTGAGATGAAGAGTCTGAAATAGGACAGGATAGCTTGACCAAAAGTGCGCGAAGAGGTGTGGTGCATTAAATGTAAGGGTCAAGGTCATGACAAGGACCACTTCCCAGTGTTTTCAAATTACCTTGCAGGAGGGGGACCGGTGCTATTAAGGCCAGAAACATAAGCAGGACCTAGCGGAACACCTGCTTTGTGGTGTGCAATTTTTCAAATAGGAGGAAAGCCTGCTACAGACAACTGTCATTTGTTGCAGAAGTACATGCAGAACATGCAATAGTTGTTATGTAATTTCTGTACATCAGTTGGACACGATAAGTGAAATTGTAGAAGCTATGAGTTGATGATGGATAGAACTCTAACCTATAGAGTTTATGCCGAAACATGGCCCCTAGACCAGAGTGCAGGGATGGTGCAAACCAGATTTCAGGGGCGTGAATGTGGCCAAGGCTAAGGAGGATGTGGAAGAGGTCGCAGAAAGTTGATATGCTATAATAGTAGAGGGCCAAGACATTATGCCTGTGACTGTACAAATCCAACACGTCCATCATGTTTGTATTGTAGCTTGTTTGATCATGAGATGAAGGATTGTCCTACGCTAATAGCTAGGCTATGTGACAAGGGAGTGCTACCACCTCCCCTAACTCAGAACCTACAGATGATGAGGTCTAAGTTGTGCGAGGAAGACCCAAATGTGAACATTGTGTTTCGAAGTGGAATTATGATGGGAGATGATAAATGCAAACAACCAAAAGATAGCACTTGGGTTCACAAAGCTCTAGAAAAAGAAACGAAGTTTGATTTGGAGCACGCTTAAGAAACCTTTATGGAAGCTACGAAGAGCTTCGTTGATGCCTCCACTTCAAGAAGCAAAGATAGACCAGAGCTAGAGATAGACCTATCGATGCTCACAATGTTCATAGAAACATGCATGAAGCTACTGCACGACAGTAAGACTGTAAAGGGATTATAGGAACTCATTAACAAATGCACTGGGACTGCACCAAGAGAACCGCATGTAGTCTGGAAGATTGGAAAACACAAGACTAGGACAAGAAGAGAAATGAGGCTAACCATGCATAATCTGGAAGATTGGAAAACACAAGACTAGGACAGGGAGAGAAATGAGGCTAACCACACAGATTCAAGAATATGAGATGGACCAAGTAATTCTGGATTTAGGATCGGACGTGAACATTCTTCCAAAGCAGACATGGGAATGCATGGGGAAGCCTACACTACAGTGGTCTCCTATTCAGCTGTGAATGGAAAATCAACAGAAAATAATACCTCTAGGGCGATTGCATGGAATCACTGTGGATATTGATGGAGCGAGCACGCTAGAATACTTTGAGGTGATAGAGATCGTTGATGACAACAATCCCTACCCCACACTTTTAGGAATTGATTGGGCCACTGACATGAATGAGGTGATTAATCTAAAGAAGTGCAAGATGATTTTTGAAAACAATTCTCTGCACATAGTTATAACCTTGGACCTTGTTGAAGGATCACGCTATATAGAGCCAGTGCGCGACTATGAAAGTGATGACGATTTGGATTGCATCTGCAAGATAACTGCACGAGAGAAAGACTAGGTAAATCCCACTGCGGATGGATGAATTTCATGGGAGCGTGAAATCTTCTGTACGTCAGATTTAGATGAGGAAATAAAGTGATGGAAGAACTGGCTACACAAGGTAACCATGCTTAATTGTACATGATGACAAGGTCACTACACTATTTATCGGAAGTGAGAGATCTGCCTACTTATGATGGATTAGGTGAGGTAGATGCTTTCCTGGATAAGTTTGAAAGGGAGGTGCTAGATAAGCAATGTTTCCAGGCCTTGGATTGGGTATTGTGTGCTATGCCCACAAGGTTGTGGGGTACGTACAAAGGAAGCTTTGAAGACTAGCACGCATGTAGAAGAGTGTTGCACTCATGGTTTGAGAAACCTATAGTGCAAATGGTAGATAAATATAATGGATGGGATGGTCCACTCCTGCATCTATCTAGGTGGGTAAAAGCATATGGTAAACCAACTATGCAGATGCACATGAGCTTTGCGTTGGGAGATACAATTAATAAGCATCTATTGGGAGGCCAGATGTGCGAACAGTCCCTCAAGATGGAACGACAGAGTGTGGAGAGGATGAACGTGTTGAAGGTTATCCACACAGAAGCTTTTAATGAAGTGTGCGGAGCATTGAAAAAGGTATATAATGCGTAGCAAAGTGATTGGGACCTGCGCGTACTAGCAGTCTTATGGGCTTATAGGGCAATGTGCAAGAAACTGATGAAATAGATGCCTTCTAGGCTGGCCTATGGAGCAAACAATTTAATGTCGATGGAGTCTATCATGCCTAGTTCGCACAGAGAAGTGCCCACGAATATGATGGATGCGGAGCCTTAGAAGAAGGGATCACGCAGCAGGATGAAGAAGAATGCTTGGGACGGGATGAAGAGATCCAACAGGGTGATCTTAGGCTCCAAGAACGCATGAATGAAAGAGTTCGGTTAAGGGAGAAAAGAGCCATGACGGAAGAAGAAGTCAAGCTTGAGGAAGGAATAAAGAAGGACTTTCCTTATAAAAAGGCCGTGGTGATAAAACATGATACGCATGATTACTTTGACAAATTTGGGGACTATCGCCAATAATTGATCAGTTTGATGCCTTCAATTGGACCATATGTTACTAAGGGGATCATAGATTGTGGCGCGATGCAGTTGGTAAAATGCGTGGTGTAGTTGGTGAAACTGAATGGAGAACTCTTCCCAGGAGGAGTAAACAATAAATGGTTGAAGCGTTATAGAGGTGGTGTAACCACCTGACTAGCCATGGGAAGCACAGTTTTAGTGCTCTAGGTAGTTGAAAGGAGGCGCGAGACTATAAAATACCCTACCTAAAAGCTCGTGCAAATATAGGGGACATAGGAGAAGATGCAGGGAAGCAGTTCAACAGTCTCTAAATAACGCATCCAGGAGATATAGCAGGCAACAACTCAGTACGTGGCCAACCTTGCAATAGTTCAGGCAGAGTTGGGAGGTCTCTGCATGAAGATCTCCGCACCGACAGAGTGACTCGAGGGCAAGTCACGATGTTTGTGTTGAGGGCCTGTTGGGCGCAGGATCCCCTAAGGCAAGTTTTGGGTCTTAAAGCCCAAGTTTTGACTAAATCCAATGTAAAGACTACATTTTGTGGGTGCAGAGCGCGAATTTTCTAAGTGAGTCATAGGGTTATCCGCCCTTATTTTTCTAATGTAATGTTGAATTGAGAGATCTACCCATGGTCCATGGACCATGAGATTGTATAAATAGAGCGAGGCTTTAAGTTGTAAAAGAGACACTAGAGGATGAAGAATTGAGTCTTAGTTGAAGCACAGAGTTGAGTCATTGGGTCATAGAGTAGGAGAAGGCTCTACAGCTAAGAGCGCAAAGGCCTAGTAGTAAGCAGGTGAGTGCATGGACCCCTATAGCTGAGTGTGCAAGGTGGGTTGAGTCTATAAACTTTGGATAAGTAATAAAGAGAAATTTTACATGATTTCTATGTATCTTTCTCCTCTTTTGTGCATTGAATGTATTGGATATAAACTGCATTTCTATTATTTGTATGATGTGTGAACTTCTATGAATGTGTTGATAAAGTGAATATAAGATAAAGTATCTATTTACATGAACATAAGTAACTGTTATAAGAAGATAAGTAAGATACAGGGTGTAACTTAGGGAATTAGCACAGATCGTTGATGGGGCAGTGCGAAATCACATCAGCCCCTGGTGATGGCTGCGCAAAGCAAATTGTAACAGAACAGAAAGGTCTCATAGGTCAAGTCAGTGTGTGAGATGACCTACGTGGATCTATTCACAGTTGGACTAAATTGACCCCTTAGACATCTCAAGGGTGCGGAAACTTGGTTCCAGCATCCCCCCATACTACTTCAAGTGAGACCTTAGTCCGCGTTCCATGTGTTGTTGCTGAAAGGGCCAGTAGTATAGGGATTTATTTGGATAATTAATTTTGAACCTAGGTCAGGCTCCCTCAAGCCAATAACCCACAACAAGGAGTTACCACTTGATTGGGTCCCCAATTAGACCCTTACTCTTTTGGTGTGGTGGTACTCACTGGTATGCTTGGTTGTTGTAGCCTAAACTAATGATCTAGGTGGATATTGGTGGCCACCTGTATATTCCACCTAGACCTACAGTTAGTGTCATATGTTTCCTTGTTTATTGCAACATTTATATTTTTAGCAATTTTTCAGTTCTTGAACTTTTGGAGCAGTTTTGACCCCATAAATGATGTTTTATTGAGGTCCCCAGTAGACTGATAGCCATTGATAGAGGCCTGCCACAAATCCTGTAGTACTTTGAGAGATATTTCAAACAAGGTATCGTATGTGCCAAACAAATATAATAGGACCAAGTTATGACTTGGGGAAGTTTGCTGCCCAACTAACCCTAATGGGGCGCATAAATTCTTGGTGTTCCATCTCCCGAGGTTAGGTTTTTGGTTGCTTATGTTTTTCCCTTGTTGTTAAATAATAAGTAGGCCCTTGAGCATCATTGTACACAGTTTAGAGTCATGTATCCATTACATCTCTTCTCAGAGATAAGCTACCATTGCATGAGCTAGTTTATGTCCATTATGTTTGTAAGGATATTTTAGTATTTGATATTAATGAAATGAAGTGTTATTTCTTCTGCATATCTATATTTATGGTTGTAATTTTTTGTGTTCCTATTAAGTTCAAATCAGTGGTATTAGAGCGGTCTGCTCTTTCTCTATTTTTCTTTGCACGCCCCCAATGAGGTTGGGATATAAGGAGTTAGGGCTCGAATTGGTTGAACCTTTGTAAGAGCAACCTCGAAAATCCTGACAGTCTCCCATGGAAGAAGAGAAAAACGATGAGGGGGTAGGATATCCTTTCAAAATATTTCTTGAAGAATCCCTTGAGCAACAAAGAAATGCGATGATGGGCAACGTTTCCCAGATCCTTCAGTAACTACCCAAAGATGACACATCTTCTTCCAGTAGCCACTTTGGAAGCGCCACACCCTTTAAGGTACAAGTTAACTTTGACATCCTGATATTTGAAGGTCAAATA
Source organism: Pinus taeda (assembly GCA_000404065.3). Classification (NCBI taxonomy): domain Eukaryota; kingdom Viridiplantae; phylum Streptophyta; class Pinopsida; order Pinales; family Pinaceae; genus Pinus; species Pinus taeda. Next base: position 76,297 of record APFE030875562.1, read on the forward strand.
GATGTGGATGTTGTAGATAAATGGTTAAATATACTAGAAGGATATTTCTCTATTCTTGATTTTTCTAGTTGGAAAAAGATTACTTTTGCACTTCTCAAAGCCACCCCCTATGTCAAGGACTAGTGGAAAACCTACTGTGAGAAGAAGGATTAAAGTACACCCTCACTATTTTTAGCCACACCCACTTGGAATTTATTCTGGGACACCATCAAGGTGTAGTACAACCTTGTCAGGAGCTATGAGGATAAATACATAAAGTGGGCCACACTGCGGTAGGGAAGGGACCAAAACGTGTCGAAGTTTACTAATTTTTTCAATACCCCTTCATACGAAGTTGGGTATCAGGGATTATCAATGACATTTGGTACTCAAGTACCGTGATTTTCTAAATAGGTACATCTAGGATGAGATGGAGTTCCTAGACATTTGCTCACTCGGCACGACGTACCAATACACTTTCAATATTGAGTAGAAGTTTAAACAAAAGAAGTGAGAATATGGATATGCGAATGAGAAGAAAGGAAAAGGTGCCCCTAAAACATAAAGAAAAGTACAAAGCAAAGGTGCAACAACCCACTACAACCCACTGAATCTACAAGTAAAGAACATCATCGCAAAGAAAACAAAGGACACAGGAAAATGGTGTGGGTTCCATAAGAGCTCCACTCACAACATAAGTGAGTGTTGGGCCAAGCAGTTGCTAGTGGTCGAGCTGAATGTTGTTGAATTAGACACATGTTCTGACTTTGAGTCTGAACCTGACAAAGGGAATGAAAAAGGGAAGAAGATCATTGATGCAGAGCTTAGTGCCACTATGGCCACCACCAAGATCCAGAAGAATGAGCCTGGAGATCCAGAGGAGGGGGAATTCCTCTTCCACTCATAGATGTGGGTGAAGGGTTCTCTCTTGTAGTTCATTATCAACAACACAAGACAAAAGAACCTCATTTTAGAAGAATTCATGAAGCTGCTAGGCCTATCTACTACAACACATTTGCATTCATACACCATTGGGTGGCTTCACCAAGGAAAAGATCTCCACGTCATCCAACAGTGTCACCTACCCTACAACATCAAGCCCTTCATGGATGAGGTACTGTGTGATGTCACTCCTCTAATCTTTGTCATGTATTATTAGGAAATCCATACTTGTGGAAGTGGCATGTTGTCTATGAGTCTAGATTTCTCTCTATGATTATTACTTTGGGTAACAAGTTATACATGATACTAGAGGTAGTCCCGCCTACCACCATCTCTTTGATCTCTACAAAGCAATGAAGTAAGATCATTTCAAAGACCAGGAAATTTGTTTTCCTTATGTTCACCATTAGGGCAAGAAGAAGATTGTGGCCATGGATTCCAAACAGGTCTCCTCCACACAACAACAATAAATGGACAAGGTCGTCGAGGAATACAGGGACATTTTTGCCTCACCTATGGGGGTACCTCTACACTGTCAGGTCAAGTACTCCATCAATCTGACCCTAGGCATTTTGCTCCCGAATGGACCAATCCATAAATGCTCTATTATGGAGAACAATGAGATCAACAGGGAGATTTAGGAGCTATTACGAAAAGTGCATATTAGGCCAATCTCATCACCCTGCGGGAGCCTGATTCTATTGGTACAAAACAAGGATGAGATATGGAGACTCGGTGTTGACTATCAGGCACTAAACAATATCACTGTCCCAAAAAGGTACCCAATCCCATGGATTTGTGACCTACTGGACCAACTAAAGGGGGGGAAATATTTCAGTAATATTGACTTGAATTTTGGTTATCACCAGGTGCCTATCAAACCCTTCACTGTGTAGAAGACTACCTTCAAATCTAAGGAGGGCCTTTTCAAATGGTTGTTTATGCCTTTCGGGTTGATAAATACCTGCACAACCTTCATGAGATTGATGGATGACATCCTTCAACCATTCACCAATGTATTCGTGGTGGTTTATTTAGATGACATCTTAATCTTCAGTTAGAGTTGGGAAGAGCACCTCCATCATATTTGACATGTCCTCCAAACCCTACCACAACACAAGTTGGGTGCCAATTTGGAGAAATGGACTTTTGGCATGACCTAGGTTCAATATATGGGGTACATCATTAATGCGGAGGGTGTGCATGTGGACCTATCCAAGATATAATTCATTTGGGATTAGCCAGCCCCAACCACTCTAACAGAGCTCCACAACTTTCTGGGTCTTGCCAATTCTATCGCAGGTTCGTGTTGGGGTTCTCTCATATCACTTGGCCTTTAAGTCAAGTCACCAAGGGTAGAGAGAAAGAAAATATATTTTGGTCTGAAACCCAATAGAAGGTGTTTTCTGAGTTGAAGCATCGCTTCTTCTCTGTACTAGTGCTCACATTACCATACTTGTAATAACCATTTGAGATTGATACAGATGCCTTCGACTATGCCATTGGTGCAATTCTTACTCAACAGGGGCATCCAATGACTTACCATCGTGAGACACTTTCAAAAACAGTCTAAAATTATCCCAACTATGAAAAAGAAATGTATTCCATCGTTCATGTCTTTTGGCAATCGAAGCATTACATTACAGGGAAGGAAACGATCACCCACATAAACCACCGACCCCTATAGTTCATACAGAAAAAAGGGAAGTTGCAGAACAATTGCCACCCAAAATGGTCCACATACCTGCAATAGTTCCATTTGATGATTAAGTACAAGAAGGGAAACACCAATAGTGTTGCAGATTGCCTCAACCGAACACCATTCATGGTGTTGATCACTGTGCTTGACTCCTATCAGCATAAGACTTTGGGGTGGCCACATCTTTACAAGAGTGATCCAGAATTCAATAGCACATACCAGAAACTCTTAGAAGGTAAGAAAGTTCCAAATTTTCACCTCTAGGATGCACTTTTATGCCACCTAGGACACATTTGTGTTCCTTCAAGCGAGCGTGCCAAGATGATTTGGGAAGCACACTACAATCGGGTTGTTGGACATTTCGGAGTAGAGAAAACAATGGAAGTACTGCGAAAATACTTTTATTGGCCGAACCTTTGTCATTGGGAAGTACATTAGATCTTGCACTTCCTGCACCATTTTCAAACCAACCATCAAGAAGCAAGGCCTATATCCTCCTCTAGCTACTCCTAGTCAACCTTGGGTATCCATCTTTGTGAATTACATGTCAGGCCTTCATTCTATCAAGCATGGAAATGACTTCATTTTCATGGTCGTCGACAAATTCTCTAATATGGCCATTATGGTAGCCTATAAGAAGAGTATCACAGCAAAGGCCATTGCTAATCTCTTCTTTGAGTGATTGTGGGTACACTTTGGGATCCCACAGTACACTGTCTCATTACATTGAATATAAATTCATTCGATCAACCCCATCCTTATTGTAGAGAGTTGTATATATAGATACACATTTCTAATAAATAAATATTTCTTATGGTTTTAATCAGTCTATTTACTAAAATTTAAAACAAATGATGCATTGTATAGCAAATCAGTTGAGCAATTGTAATCATGCTCTAATTTTCAAGGGATTCATCTTGATCTCTTTGTTTTCTCAACACCTTCCATTTAAAGTAAATGTACGATATCATTAGTCTTACTCTCGTTTTAATTGCACAGATAAATTTAGAAAATGAAAGGAATCAAGGTATTGAGAGAGTACTCGAAATAATAAGTCATTACAATAAACCAACCATAAAAATCTAAATTGAGTGAAAACCTTGTTGTGAGATTGATAACATCTTGCTTAAATTAACTAGAAGCTAAAGGCATTTAATGGCTTCACAGGGTGACAATTTATGCTCATCAAATCAATGAGAAATGACCTATGAATGGCTTATAAATTGTCAATTTGAGCAATGACGGTTGGAATATGTGTTCATTCTTTTATAGCTTATGTAGTCCAAATGTCGGATTTGAAGGTTTAAATTTGATCCATGTTTAACAAGGAATAAAGCTACATTAATTAACGTTAATATGGATTAACCACTTCATTATGTTATCCTGGCATTTGGGGTACGGGAGGTGCAATAGGTAGTAACCATCTAGTGTAGCAATAGAAAATTGTGCTTTATTGACTCTTAATCATGATATTTCCTTAATTAATCTAATTCACTGATTAAGAAAACTTAAAACAAGATCTGATCATCTAGGGTGTGGGTTATGAAATTTTTTCTTGTGTAACAAGAAGGTCAGATAGGGAGATTCCTCATTACTTTTTAAATAATCATGATTAAGGTCTTCACTTAGTTATTCACTAAAAAAATTAGTGGTACATCCTATTGTTTAGGGGGCGGAAGATGTAAAGTGTTTTGGTTGTTGCATGAAATCTAATGGGTGGATATCTAGACCAAAATAAAAGAAATACAATAAAATGGAATTTGGTGGTAGATCCAATTTGTTTACAAAATAGTAAGGGTAATCCTCCTATTTGGGCATCTTAAGAAGAAAATGAATATTACTCGGACGGATAAGGTGGATGAAAAATGGGAAAATAGACAGGGAAGGAGTTTGTATTTTGAAGAATTGACACAAAAATTTATGAAATCGGAGAAAATATGGAGTTTCATAGGAAATAAAAATAATTTAATACTTTACCTAGGAAAATAAGAAATTCAAAAAATATATATAAAAATTATAGGGTCCCCATTTATTTTGGAAACAAATGGAGGGTTGTTGTATACTCGACAACAAATGGTAACAAATTGGGAAGAATGAGTTGTCCTTGATAACATAATGTTGATCAAAATAATATCTAAATTATGATTTATAAGTATCAAATGGAATGTATGATATTTAGGATAAAGATAATTCAATCACTAAAAGTACTCATACTCATATAGTATGTTCTCAAGAGCTAAAATATGGAGTCCATTTATGATTTTATTTATTATTAATGACATTAACTAATTCTGAATTAGTATTGTTAAGTCCAAACATTAATATCAACAAAACATGTTGCATGCATTTGTTCCTCATCTCTTTTTAACCCAACACTGCTTCAATGCCTAAGAGAATCCATAAAAATGACGAAGGTGCCTTAGCATCATATAATAATTGAGAAATTTATAGAAATTAGGTTGTAGATTTGCATCTTCTCATGAATTTTTAATCAAAATCACAAGACACAAACCTACTCTACTTCTTTACAGACGTTAATTCAAAATTTAGAACAAAAATCCCAAATGTGCAAGAAGAAATAACACACATGCAAAAAGTATTTTTTTCTGGGGAAATAAATATGCTAAAAACCCCAATGTTTGCTTGCATTTATCAAATGAATAGAGATGCATTACAATTTCTTTTCTCAATTGAGCACACCTTGTAAGTTCCTAACCCTATCTATATTCTCACTGAAGGCCTCTAACACAGACTTAAGCAAATTTTTCCTCTACTTGAACTCTTATTTCCTTGCATTGTTCATTAAGGAATTAGGCCCCTATTATTTAGGAAATTCCTCAAATTGAATTTCAAAATTCCTTAGGATAATCATCTGACTGCATGCAACACTTTTACACTCAGGACTAGTCTAGAACTGATGGTACAATACCTTGGAATCTCTACCTTATATTGGGTAACTCAAATTCTCTACATGCACTAGCTATTTTTGGTTGATTTATCAATTAACTAGATGGTCACTGAGTTTGACTAAAGTCCCACTACTTAACTGACCTTCCACTAGTTCCTCCAAAAGTTGGAACTATTTTAATTGAAAACGACCTATGATAATTAACCTTGATTGCTATAAATTAGCAATCAAATATTTAGAACTGAACTCTAATCCTCCAACTCGAATTTACAGAGTAAATTGGGTGACACAAGCCATTTCACACAAGTTAACGTCATCCAAGTTGTCTGCTAATGTGGAAATTCAACTTTTCTCAATTTAATGAAGGAGAAAATCAAATTAAGAATTTCTTGCTACATTTCTCAACACTCCCTCTTAGCAAGAAAGGGATTATCAACCACCCCTATCCTGCACCTGTGGAACTCAAACTTCCCTCTTGACAAGGCCTTTGTTAAAATGTCAAAATCTTGTTCTTCTATCAAAATGTATTGCAAGAACATTATTTGCCTCTGCGCATAATCTCATAAATGTTGATATAGGATATCTATATGCCTAGATCGATCGTGAAAAATAGGATTTTCATAGAGCTTGATGCAACTCTATTTATCATAGTAGACCACAGTTGGATAAATCATCTGACCAAACAATCCAACAAGAATCTTTCTCATCTAGATCGCCACACATATTTCTTGACTGACAACCATGTATTTTTCTTCTGTCAAGCTGAGTGCCACAGATCTTTGCTTCATGTTGTACCAAGAAACTGTTGTGAACCCAACACTAAAAATTCCACCTGATGTACTGTTTTAGTTTGATGAACTCCCCGCCCAATTTTCATCTATGAAGCCATATAGCTTCGCTCGCTTTGTTCATCTATACCATAGTCCAAACTGGGTAGTGCCTCTGAGGTACCATAGAAAATTATTAGCTATCTTCCAAAATAATTTCGTTGGCCTAACCATAGCTTGGATTATCTGGTTGACTGCATAGCACATATATGGTCGTGTGCTCACAAGATACATTAGTGAAACCACCAACTGCCAGTAAACAATAGCATCCACTTCCTCACCTAAAGTGGCATCCTCTTTCCTCTAGTTGGTTACTAGAGGTGTCTCCATGGGTCTGCAACTATCCATGCAGAGCCTTTAAAGTATCTCATTGGCATACTTTCCCTGAGAGATAAAGAATTCCCTATCACATTGCCATACTTCCAATTTGAGGAAGTAGTGCATGAGACACTTGTCCTTTATTTCAAACTCTCTTGCATGGTCCTCCTTACAGGATTTGATTAGGTGATCATTACCAATTAAAATCAACTCATCAACATATAAGACAATAATCAATAATTTACCTTCTACCAGGATATGATAGAGGTTTTCATCTGATTCACTTTTGGTGAAGCCCAAATGGGTGAGATAACTATCAATCCTAGTGTACCAAGAATGGAGTGCTTACTTGAGATCATACAATGGTCACTTGAGTTTGCACATGTGAGACTCCTAATCAAAAGCCTCGAAGCCTTCTAGTTGCTCGATATACACCTTCTCTTCATTAACTCTATTGAGGAATGTTGTTTTTACATCCATTTGGTGGATCTTCCACCCCATTTATGTAGCTAGAGAAATAATTGATATAATGGATGAGTACCTCGCTACAGGAGAAAAGGAATCATCATAATCAATCCCCTCAACTTGAGAGTACCACCTGGCCACAAATACACCCTTGTACTTTCCTATGCTTCCATCTGTTGCATGCTTTACTTTGATGATTCATCTCGAGCCCACAACTAATTTTTCTACTAGTCTTGGGACCACTTCCCAAACATTGTTCTTTACAATGGATTTGTATTCGTCCACCATTGCATCAACCCATACAGGTTTCTCTAATGCTTCCTTGAAAGAGGATGGCTGATTCTATACAAGCTTAGTCATTAGAGCCAGGTAGCTAGTGTACCGATCTGGTGACCTTATCTTCCTGTGCTGATTTGAAGGAGAACCCACATTCTCCCTCGCATCCTACACAAGTCTCTCAGCTTCCCTGGTCTTTTCCTTCCTTCTCTTGATGATTTTTCTTGAGTGGTTGTCTCCACTCTTTTCTCCTCAATTTATGGTTACTCCACAACTTCCCGAGGCTCCTTGTTTGGGGCTAATATCTCCTCTTCTCATGGGATCTAAATCTCCCTCTCAAGAGAGCACCACATCGCTTTATCTTCATCACATTTTACATCCCTTCGCACAATTGTCATTATGAGGGATGGTAAGTACCCATGGTAGTTGTGGGGAGTTTCTATGTAACCCAAAAATACCCATAATTATACTGTCTGCTCTAGCTTATTTCTTGATTCTTTGGAGACATGGCAGTAAATAGAGGCTCCAAAAATCCTAAAGTGTGACACATCCAATTTTCCCCATGAGAAAGCCTCCTTCGGTGTAATCATTTTGATAATTTGATGAGGACTTTGGTTTTTCTAATAAACTACTTTGTTTCATGCCTCGGTCTAGAAATGAAGAGGTAGGCCTTGGTCATGGAACATCACCTTCATGGCTCCCACAATGCTACAATACTTTCTCTCAGCCACCCCATTCTATTGTGGGTTGTGGGGTGTTGTCAACTCTTGTTGAATTCCTTCTTTTGCACAGAAATTTTTAAATTCATTCAACATGTACTCACCTCCATTATCGCTCATGAGAGCCTTCACCTTCTTCACATTTATTTCTCAACAAGTACCTTGAATTTTACGAAATTAGAGAATGTCTCGTCCTTCTTCTGAATGAAGAAGATCCAACACTTTTGTGAAAGGTCATCAATAAAAATGACAAAATATTTGTCCCTGGTAGTGGAGGCTATCGATAAAGGTCCACAAACATCATGGTGGATCCTTTTGAGGACTGCATGTTCTTTGTTGTCCCGATCATGGAATGGGGATTTTGTGTACCTCCCCAAACTACATCCTTTGTATACATCTAGCTACTTAAGTGCTCCTTTGGGGAGGCTTGTTGTTATCTGATGCATGATCCTCCAAGTACTATGATGCAAATGGCCAAGTATTCTATGGCAAAGTTCATCGACATCGTAGCTCTGCACCTTCTTTGCCTTTGTTCTCAATGCAGTGGAATATTACACATCTAGCTTGTACATGCTCTTCACAAGAACCCTGATATGCTTCACCTATCCCGTGGCTATATGTCTCGAGAATTCCTTTCCTTTTCTGAAGATCACATCATAACCATAGTCAACCAAAACTGCAATAGAGATGAGATTTTTCTTTAGGACTAGAATGAGCATGACATCCTTGAGCATGAGGGGTGAGCTTGAATCCCTCTGAAAGGTGACTATACCGATCCTAGTTTCATTATACCTTCCATCGCCCCCCATCTCAATGTGTATCTACAAATATTTCTTCCCCATGTCACTGAAAAAGTCTCTATACCTTGTCATGTGGAACGATGCACCTGAGTCCAAGTATCCCATGCTCCCCATAACTATGTTGGTCATGCATGTAATGAGGGTAAATTCAAGCTCAAATTGTGAAGCCAAAGCTTCATTTGTTTCTCCTCTTGAGGTATTCCTTCTTGTCTTCTTGTGTGGACACTTCGTGGCATAGTGCTTGAATTCATGATAATAGAAGAATTTAATTTTTGACAAATATTTCTTCTTGGTCCCATTAATTGGATTCTGGTTTGGTTTTGGATTTCTTCCCTTTTTCCTTCTTTTCCTTTCTAGCCAATGAAAATTTATATTCATCCACACCGTTGGATGAATTCCCATCTCTAGTATTATTTCCTCTTGTACCAAATCATACCATAAGTGCTCCTAATTCGGTAGTTTGTCCCTCCCATTCAACAAATCTTGATAACTATTCTAACTCTTGGGAAGGCCTAGAAGGGCTAGGATTACCAAATCATCTTTAAGGATAGTGAAACCAATCCTGCCCAATTCATCATGACATTGTGTGAACTTTTACAAATATTGTGGTATAGTGTCATTCTTCTACATCTTGGTACTTCGAATTTTATCCTTGAGCATCATCTTCCTCTGGAAATTACTATTTTCAAACAATTCTTTCAGTGCTTTCTACATCATCAACAAAGTTTATTTTCCATGGATATTCGAGATAATATGATCTCATACTCCCTCCAAGATTATTCGCCTCTCCTTGGCTACATCTTTCTTCCACTATGCAAGGTCCTGGACATCAGTTGTTGGTGGTCTTGGAATATATGTCTTGGAATTTTCAAGTAATCCATTGTCATCCAAGATTGCTTCCATGCAGTCCTTCCATGCAACAAAATTTTAGGTGCCTTCCAAGGCATACTTCAGCCTTAGTCCATTGAAGGCCATCTTCTCAACTCTTAAGAAATACTACTACAATAATATTCAAATTTGAACCTCTAAGAAGCAACTTTGAATTTCCTGCTCTAATGTGAATCCAACTCTGATATCATGTAGAATTATGTTATATATTTGCAACTTCTCATGAATTTTAATCAAAATCACAAGACAGAAATCTACTCTACTGCTTTGCAGACATCAATTCACAATTTAGAACAAATTCTCATACATGCAAGAAGAAATAACACACATGCAACAAGTATTTTTACTTGGGGAAAGGAATCTGCTAAAAACCCCAATTCCTGCTTACATTAATCAAATGAATAGATATGTATTACAATTACTTTTCTCAATTGAGCACACCCTGAAAGTGCATAACCTAACTCTCTGCTAACTGAAGGCCTCTTACTTAGACTTAGTCAAATTTTGCCTCTGCTTGAGCTCCTATTTCCTTGTTTCTTAGTTGAGGAATTAGGCCCCTATTATTTAGGAAATTCCTCAAATTGAATTATGCAATTCCTTAGGCTAATCATCTGACTGTATGTAACACCTCTACACTCATGACTAGTCTACAACTAATGTTACACTACCTTGGAATATCCACCTCAACTGGGTAACTCAAATTCTTTCCATGCACTAGCTATTTGGGTTGATTGATAAGTTAACTAGATGATCACTAAGTTTTACTAAAGTCCCACTTGTTAATTGACCTTCCACTAGTTCCTCCAAAAGTTGGAACTAACTTAATTGAAAACAACCTGAGATAACTCACCTTGAGTGCTACAAATTAGAAATCACAGATGTAGAACCGAAATCTAACTCCTCCAACTCAAACTTAATGATTAAACTGGGTGACACAAGCCATGTCTCTATCAACATCATCCAAGTTTTCTGTTGGTGTGGAAATTCAAATTTTCCCAATTTAATCAAGGAAAAAAATCAAATTGAGAAATTATTGTTGCATTTTTCAACACCACTATGAATTACCATCCATAGTACTGATGGGTTTCCCTATACATCCCACAATTTTTATAAATGATTTAAAATTATCTATTTTGATACCTTTTTATTTATATGATTCTATTGCCTTTTTAAATTTTGGATATATAAGAAGTAGGGTAATGCAAGATTTATGTTCATAAGAAATTGTTTTGATGTATTAAGAATTTTAATTCATGAATTTTTCGTTCATTATCAATATTTGCCTTAGTTTTTGTGCTTATTAAGGTGAATGAAGCTCTTCTAAAATATTAAATATTAGTATTTTTCAAACTAATGATTATTTTTAAATGATAGTAATATGAAGTATTCATAAATTTATTACAAATATCGTTTATAGAAAAAATATTTTCTATTAATAAAATAAATATTCAAAGAAAAAAATTCTCCATTATGCTAACATTATCTCAGAGGCAATTTAAAGTGAGAAATTAAAAAAATATACAAAATTCAAAGTGTACTAGAAATGAAGAAAATATTAAAGGATTGAAAATAACTAAAATGATAAAATATTTACACATGTAAAAATCATATTGTAATAATTCAAGAGATGTATTATTTTAAAATTTGGTGATTTAGAGGGAGAATCTATCTCACCCTCTCATATTTGTAAAAGATATATTGAATGGCCCAATTTTGTAGAAATTTGAAATGGTCCTATTTAGAGATGTTGAAATTTGGTGTGTTTTCCTTTATCCTCATTGATTTTGTCCCACTTCAATACGAAATCACCAACGAAAATTTCTCTATCAATAGCTAAGTATTTATCAAGCTAATAATTAATTACTTGTTGATGAGCATGTAATTTGGCTTTAGTTTCATCTTCCAATTTTAAAAGGGTACATGTTATTTCTACCATGTCTTCAATTGGTTCCTACTTACCTAACTAGGCTAACTGCATAGATGGAAGGAAGATATTGGAGGGAGGATGGCTTCCTTTCCATAGACAAGGAAATAAGGAAGGTTTCCCAATGACTTCTTAGGTGTGACTCGACCTTCCCATAGGGAATTGGGTAATTTCTTATGCCATTTTTTTATGATTGAGCATTTCCTTTTTCAATGATCTGAATTGGATCCTTAAATGTTCTCTAAGTTTTCATGATTGTTTCAAATTATGTCAAAATTCAAAGTCTTATGGATGTTGAGCTTAATAGAAATAACCTCTAAACAATGGCAATTTGTGGTTAGCACGAAACAACGAGGACCCTCGTTCAAAGAACACAGACTGTTGGCCTATGGTGACTGTGCGTATGCATAAATTGACAAACATGAGGTCCAATCCAAAAACAGAGGTAGTTTCTGATACGCGATTAGCACTAATCGCGTATCATAGGGCGCCCCCCTTAGTGAAGGAAAGCCCCAAGTGCTCGGTCATGAGGAAAGCATAAAACCATACGGAAATCACCAATTCCGTCAGAAGGCGGGTCCCGTGCTAAAACTGGCAAGATATTGGAAGGGCTTCAAGAAGTAAGCGGTTCGACCGAGTCCTATGAAATGCCATACACTAGGTGACACGTGTCTGGTAGATGAGAGAGAAAACCGCTCACATCGGGCAGGTAAAAGTCGTGCTACTTACCCACCCGATATGGATGGAGACCATAGGATTTAGAGGCTTCAGATCAATGGAGGAGAAATGATCCAATAGATGACTGGATTCAATGGGGAAATAGGTTGAGTCATATGAAATTTGAGGTCCAACATGACCGATGAGTTGGTAGAGAAATTAGTTTCATGGGCAATCTTGGAGCAATGGAAATAACGACCATTCAAAGAGAACTGACACTCAGTTCATGAGGAAATAGGTGGCCACCTCTCTATGAAGCGTTACACCCTGATGATGACGCAGAGCAGGGGAATTGAAGCAGACAAAGGCATGAGAATCCAGAGAGCTGAGAAGAGGAAACAAGTAGTCAGGGAACAAATTGGCTTTAAGCCACAAATAGACAAAAAGTAAAGGGGGCAGAAAAAGAGAGTAGCAAAAGAGAAGGCAGAAAGTGAGAGAAGCAAAATTTACAGAGAACAGAGAAGCTGAGCTGTAGAGAAAAGGCAACATCGAGCAGATAGAGATAGAGAGAGTTCAAGAGTCTATGAACTCCAAAGAAGGCTTGAGAGGTTCAAGCAACTCTTCTATGTATACCTGTCAGGTATTGAGTACCAAAGCAGACTCGTACCACTAAGATCAGTTGAGGTCGAGATTCAGTAAGGAGAGTCTATGTACTCTAGAGACTTGGGGTATCCAAGTACAACCCTACTGATCATCATCTGTTAAGTGAGACTCAAATTGAGCTCATCATTGTAAAAACTCTGCTTTTAAGACACAATAGAAATGCCACCACTGAAGGTTGGACCAGGAGACGTAGCCTAGGAGGATTGGGTGAAATCCTTATTAAACTTGTTTTGTTTTATGTGTTTGCTTACTGTGTTCTCTTACTGTTTAGTGTCTATGTATTTCACAATCTTATCAATTCGTTGCATAAAATAACATAGGCACACCCCCAACACATGAGTTTGTAATACCTTCATTAATTCCCTAAGGTCATTTACGAGTGATTTCAGATCAAGTGGTATCAGAGCACAATTGTTAAGGTTAGACAAGCTTGTGCTAGATTTTATTATTGAATGCTAACTAGATCAAAGCTTAAATTAGGAGAATGGGAGTTGGTTGAAACTAACCCAAAAATTGGAAGAGTCTATCCCAAGAAGAAAATGTCAGAATAACGTCCCTTGCGACCAGACCCCCAATTTATAGATAGTTTCCTGGCCATGAGGTCCATGGTAGAGGAAATTTATAGGTACTCTAGGAAACATAAAGATGAAGACTCATCAGGCTCCAAAAAAGACAAAGGAGAAGAAGAATCTCTCCTCCATGGCCACTCTAAAGGCAAAGGGAAAGAAGAAAACTTTCTCACACCTCCTAATAGCTCTGAACATAAAAAGAAGACATCTTTGATTAAATTTGATGTTAAATTTGATTTACCAATATATGATGGAGAGTTGAATGCAGAGAAGCTAGATAATTGGATCAGACAGATTGATGTTTATTGCAGAATGTAGAGTATTGACTCAGACAAGAATAAGATTCAGCTGGCCAGCCTACGCCTCGAAGGCACTGCCTTGGTATGGTGGGAAGGTAGGACACAAGCTGACATGAATAAACATGGTAAGATTCTTTCTGTCTAGAGTGAATTTGTTTCTACAATAAAAAAGTAATTCTATCCACTAGCTTACTTACAGCAAGCCATGATGAGCTGGCAAACTCTTCGCCAATTGAAAGGGAAAAGCATACAAGGTTACACCCAAGAATTTAGGAAAAGAGCTTTGATTCTAGGAATTTCTTTAGACTCACCCGAGACTTTGTTAAAGTACATAGGTGGTCTACATAGCTACATGAGGCACACTATCCTCATGTTTAATCCTACTAGTATAGATGAGGTATCTGTTCAAGCTACGCATCTAGAAGCTAGAGGAAAGAATGGGAACCCAGAAGTTGGGGGTTCATCCAAACTCACTGCAAGAAATAATAATGGAAAGAGAGGAAGGCCAACACTGCACAAAAAATCAAGTCTTCGTGCACCCACTGTAAGAAGGATGGGCATGATGATGAGCACTATTGGATTCTGCATCCGGAGCTGACACCTAAGAAGTTCAGGGCAAGAAGAAGAAGGTTGTTGCAGCTATTCAGAAAGATTTGGGGTCAAACTCAGGAGATGAAACAACGATTGTAGCCACATGTATAAAAGGTAAAAATTCTGAAGCATCTACTAGTAATTCTGCACAATCTACTAATAATGAAGAAAATGAGAGGAAAAGGCATGAGCTTTTTCATATTCAAGTTATTTCCAATCATCAAAAGATTGATACTTTGTTTCATAGTGGCTCACAAGTAAATTTAATTTCTGAAGCAATTGTAAAGAAGTTGGGATTACTGACTACACCTCACAAGAAGCCATATCCATTAGGTTGGTTATGTGATAAAGCACAATTGCAAGTGACTAGACAATGTAAACTTAAGTTTTCTTTTGGGTCAACATTTGTAGGTGAGGTTGAGTTAGATATATTTCTTTTCGATATATGTGGAATTGTTTTAGGAAGTCCCTACTTGTATGATAGAAAATATATTTTCTATAGAGCTTAGAACAAGTATCTACTCGTTAAAGATGGAATTGAATATATTGTAAGGGCTCATAAGCTCAAGAATAATTATACTCTCATAAAATCAAGGCAGATGAAATGAATTGTAAATTCATGAAACAATTTTTACTAATGTTTGTAAAGGAAAAGAAACTTGATAAAACCAATGTATTTGATGGTTGTGATGCTAAATAGCAAGCTAATTTAGAAAAGGTTGTTTCAGAATACGATATCTTGTTTCAAGGACCTAAAGGTCTGCCACCCAAAAAGGAAATAGTGCATGATATTAATTTGTAGCAAGATGCTCCATTGCCTAACATCGGAATGTACAGGTTATCCACTTTAGAGAATGCATAAAATCAAGAAGCAGGTGTAGGAGTTGCTCGAGAAGGGGCTCATCAGACCTAGCACATCACCATGTGGGTCTCCAATCATTTTAGTGAAAAAAAAGATGGCTCGTGGAGAATGTGCATTGATTACTGAGCATTGAATAAGATAACGATAAAAAATCGTTATCCTCTTCCTCGCATAGATGATCTATTAGATCAATTGAAAGAAGTTGTTTATTTTTCCAAGTTAGACTTGCATAGTGCATATCATCATATCAAAGATGCAAAGTAAGATGCATGGAAGACTTCTTTCAAAACAAAGCAAGGATTGTATGAGTGGCTGGTTATGCCTTTTGGCTTAACTAATTCCCCTGCTACTTTCATGAGAGTAATGAATGATGTACTTGGCATTATGTTTCTGGTATGGTTATATGTTACAAATGTTGTACTTGATGGCAACACCCATGGCATGGCTCTCAATATGATGAGAATTAAGAAGTACACAGGAGAAAAGTTCACGGAATTTTATGCAAAGAAAAGTTTATTTCATGTGGGAAAACTTACCTTTGGTCCATGGTAGT